>VYZT01049337.1:23382-104847 GCA_013400735.1 Pomatostomus ruficeps
CGCGGAGGGACGGGGACGGGAGCGGGAGCGGGACGGCAGCGGGACGGGAGGGGGGACGATGGCAGGAGAGTTAAACTGGCGACCCCCGCGCGTTCCCTTCGATCTGGTGCTGGAGCGATCGGTGCGGTTCAGAGCTGTTGTAGGGCTCTCCGCCGTGACCCGGACCTGTCGCAAGCTCTTCTCCAGGAGAGGAAGTCTGACCGACACCCCGAGGGTAGTGGGGACAGGGACACTGGCCCTCAGTGAGTTACTAAAGGGTGCTGCTGCCGAGGGCCAGTCAAATGGTGACCATCCCCTCGTTATAAAATTATCATGGAACCAGAATATGCCGCTGGAGAGCTTTGTCCAAATGTATCTTGAACTCTGTCAGGCTTGGTGCTGTGACCACTTCCATGGGGAGCCTGTTCCAGTGCCCAACCACCCTCTGAATGAAGAACGTTTTCCTGATCTCTACCCAAAATCTCCCCTGACTCGGCTTCATGCCGTTTCCTCGAGTCCTGTCACTGGCATTACAGTCATGAGACTAATGGTAATTTTCCTGTCAATGTTGACCTGGGCACATCACACCTGTTGAAAAGTTTTCTGGTGTAACCTGGACCTGTTGAAAGGTTTTCTCCGGGAGAATGTCAAGCTGACCCTCAGAGGGGTAGTGGGGAGAAAGACATTAACCCTCAGTGGGTTAATGACCGATTCAAAAGGAGTGACCATCCAGAATGAGTCCAAGGGGGATTGTCCCCTCCTGATGAAATTAAACAGCCATAATGCCGACCCTTTTCCTCCTGGTATGACCTGGGCTCATGACAGGTGGCATGACCCGCAAGCAGTGGTGGATCAAATGATAATTCTTGTAAAGGAATGTATATGCAAACACCAGTCATTCAGTGTCATTTCACTCTGATCCATCCCAAGTGATCTTTCAACAAGAACGTCAGGTACGCTGCCTTCAGGAGCCGGTCATAACACTAAGTTGGAGAAGAAGGAGAAGGAGGCTGGCTCTGCCACCACTGGGGATGATTGGGGATGGCAGGTGGGAAAAAAGGAAGGAGACAGGCTGGTGTGTGGTGCCAGGGAGGCTGTGCCTCCTGACAGGCACAACACGGGTCTGCTGACCACACCTTGTGTCCAGCACTACAGTTGGTAGGGGGAAATGTCACTGAGAGCATTTCCCAGAGGTGGAAAAGCTTGGGAATGCGTCAGCTCAGGAGGACAGGAGGAGCACTGCAGTGTTTCTGAGGGGGTTTTGTTCGGGGCCTGTTTTCCTTCTTTGATTTGTGTGTTCCAGTGTGGTTTTGTTTGTGCCTAATGTCATTGGTTATTCAGTGGTTGCCCGCACTCATATATTCATATGGCAGCAGTGAAAGAAAAATGGTTTACAGATTGGCAAGCTTGCCTTGGAAAACATCAGAAAAGGAAGGGAATGTCACTGGCAAGTCTAGAACCTGTGTCCAGTTCTGGGCTCCTCAGTACAAGAAAAACAAGGAGCTTCTGGAAAGGGTTCAGAAGAGTCCACAAAGATGATGAGGGGTCTGGAGCATCTCTCTTATGAGGAGAAGCTGAGGGAGCTGGACCTGTTTAGTCTGGAAAAGAGAAGACTGAGAGGGCATCTCATTAATGCATATAAATATCTCAAAGGTGGGTGTCAAGAGAATGGTGCCAGACTCTTTTCAGTGGTGCCTAGTGACAGGACAAGGAGCAATGGCTATAAATTAAAACAGAAGTTTCACCTCAACATGAGGAAGAATTTTACATTGAGGGTGAGAGAGCACTGGAACAGGCTACCTGGGGAAGTTTGGAGTTTCCTTCTCTGGAGACATTCCAAACACACCTGGACATGTTCATGTGTCACTTGCTCTAGGTGACCCTCCCTTGGCAAGAAAGTTGGACTGTATGATCACTTCCAACCATAACAATTCTGTGATTCTGTGATTCTATGACCCTGAAATGTTGATCACTTCACAAACCCATTTCCAGCTGCCAGTATGTTGGAGTATAGGCACAGAAGCAGGAAATAGAGGAGGTTAATTATGCTTCATCTGTGTGAAATGGCTTGTGAGGTAACGCAGGTGTGACACTCACAAAGGCTTGTATGAAGCTAAACATTTCTCACCTATAGTTACAAAAATATCCTGTCACATGCAACTGCTTCATGATGTCTAATAGCATTTACGGCTGGACAAAATGCAGTTATCTAAAAATACCCTATCAGGAGGAGCTGCAAACTGCACAAGAGTAGAAGTGCCTAGGATGGATGTTGAAACACATGTTGAACCATGCCTGAGGGTCAATTACCCTGGCACTGGCAGGCTATCTCCCACTATATGTAAGTTTGCCTTCTAATATGTAGAGGTTGTTGTAAACCATGAAGCTTAGTCGTTTATATTTTTTTAAAAAAATACAGTATTTGGCTAACTATAGACATTGGGAGATGTATTTGTTATGTTTGTAAGTGTAGATGTGTCTTAGCTCTTTTGTGATTGTCAATAAATTTTCTGCCATATCTACTTCCTCAATTGTGTCTCACTTTTAGCATTTGTGCCAAAATGCTTCATGTTACCCATTTGAGATTGCCACTGTCAGGTTCCTGTTTCTTGAATAGTAAGACAGGAGAGCAGGTGTTTCTGTGCTTACTTCTTGATATTTTTCCCTACTTTGCTACTCTGGTTGCTTTTATCACATCTTTTGCCACCTTCCAAGGATAAATAATCCAAGTATAAAAAACCACTGCTTTTTATGAAAGTCTTTTCTCCAAAATATGCCCCTAGACAAACAAATTCACATCACTTTTTCTGAGTAAGGATAGACTGCACATTGTGCCAGAGGTTTTGTAGATGTATTCTAGTACTTGGTGTTAACCAGTATGTTGCTTATTCCTCCTGTGTTCTACTAACTTGTTTTCCAACTACAGCTTCGTGAAGATTAGAGATAGCATGTAGATATTTATATAAATGCCCAGTTTTTACTTCCCGGTTTAGTATAAATGAATGGGAGCTTGTCAGATTTAGAAGCAGTACTCATGTTCCTCCCTAATGTGCGTTGTTTTGCATTTTCAGTATTGAACTTAATTCACCATTACATGGCGCATTCTGTTTCCTTAGCACTTCCTCATCATCACAGTCCCCTCTTGTCTTGCTTAGCTGAAATAATTATGACAGCTGCAAATGTTGCCATCTCACAATACAGCCCTCTTTCTAGATCAGTGGTAAATACAGCAGCAATATGAGTCTTGCTGCAGAGCCCTGGAGCTGGCTGGCATTAACCTTCCGCCATCGCAGAAACTCGCAGTTCAATTCTGCTCTTTGTTTTCCATCTCCAGTTTTTGAACCATGATTGTACTTTTCTTTTTGCCCAGTGATTACTTAGCTGCTTGAGTCCTCTCTGGCTTAGAGATTTGATCAAAGGCCTTTTGAAACACTGTAAAACATTGACTAGCCCCCCAAAATCTCTTTGTTTTTTGGGGGGATGGGGGTTTTTTTTGGCACTTTCAAAGAATGTCAGTAGATGGATCAGCTAAAGATTATTTAGCTTTGCAGAAAGCAAAGCCCCCCTTTTGTTAGGCTTAATTTTGACATTCAAATGCAAACATTCTCTTCTGTATGCTTGGTTTTCATTTATGTTTACTTTAAGTGATCATTTCAACCAAAGAAAATGCAATCCAAGCATTCCAGGCACTGAGGGTATTTGTTTGGCGTCTAGTTGAGCCTATCAACAGGGAGTCAACGTGTTGAACATGGGTTTTAAAGTGAGTGCAGGTGATCACTACAGCAGCCCAGGAGCTATATCCTCCAGGCAGGTGTGCTGCATGGGCATCAGCTCACTGTCAGTGCACTCATCTCTCTCCTTGGGGAATCCAGAGCCAGAGGAGAGGGGAGAGCAACCCCCGACTGACACCCTTCAGGCAGCACCAGTAAGAATAAAGCTGTCCTGATGGCACAAGTGCATCTTCTTCTCACAACAGAGCTTTGTGCACAGCCTCGATGTTGCAGAGGTTAATTTAGCTCCTGGATCCTGTGTTGGCCGCTCTCTGTGTTTTCATTAAGAGTGAGTAAGTGGGCTATGGCCATCTGTGCCAGTGATGCCGATAGCATTCTGGCTGTCATCAAGAAACAGAGGCAGGATTCTCCTTGGGAGTCTATTTCTGTATGTGTCCTTTGTCCCCGCTGTAGGACCAAGCCTCCTAGCTGCACATGAATTTAGTGCCTGTGCTGCGGCTGCCAGCCTGACACATTTCCAGCCACTTCTCCAAAATTTAATATCTCCCGTTTGTAGTGATGGTAACTGTTTGCTGTTCTTTGTTTAGTATTCCTCCCAGTTAAGTTTTTCCAGTGCGTAGTTTCTTTGCAACTGTTTTGGAATTAATTTTCCCTGCTTCTAGAAGCTGCTTGGAAATCAGCAGCGTGTTATTTATTATTGTGCCTACTGAGCTGAATTACTGGTCCTCTCAAGAAAAGAAAACCACTAAGAAGTAGGCGATGATATTTCAAGAGTGTGAAGGATAGATCTCTTCAAACTACCTGGAGGTTTTTTTGCTGAGCCCTTTCCTCTTTGGCCTGTTTTTTCCCCCTGAGGATTTAATTGCTTATGTATAGGATAGGCTTGATGAACTGACAAATGGAAGACTTGCCAGAGTGAATCACATATGAATTATAGGCCATCATCACCTATTAACTTTGTTGGATCAAATGCTAATCCAGTTGCAATTTACAGTATTGCTATATTGCTGCTCACCCATGACACGGTGCTTTGATAAAGCTGAGCAATCCGCTAAAAGAAATAATTTTGTTGTATGACTCAACTATGCCTATCTTAGAGCAAGAACGATTAGAAATCTCACTTGTTTGCCAAAGCTTCAGTTGTGGTATTTATATAGATACATAAAATAGATAGGGAGAGATACAGATATATATCTATATTCATTTAGTTTTGGTACTTGAACATCAGCATGTATACACAGCGGGATCGGGCTTGTTCTCTTTATTCTGTTCTTACCTTTCTGGTCTGTACAAGAGCACTGTGATCTACAGGCACACCAAGTTTTATAGAAGTATGATTCACTCTTTTTACAAGATCTCACAAAATTTATCTCTGAAGTCCATTTTTAAAAAATTCTTTCTTTGCATTTTGTTAATGAGTTTAGAGAGTTTATTTGTAGCAAACTTCATGCTTTTCTTCCAAAGTAACTGTTCACAGGTCTTTACCATATCCTCTTTCCACACTGAAGAACTATTATTTTGGCTCATTTTCTGGTGCACAGAGTGGAGGGTTTTTTACTTAGTATTAAAAGTCAGTTTAAGGAGAACTGAAAATCTGTTCCTTGGAATAGATCATAAATAGAAGATTTTATAGTCTCCGCTGCCTGGGCTACTGTACAAGCATCGTATTCTAACTAAAATGTCAAAATGTGCACAAAAATAAAATGCCCTCCAAGCTGAAAAGAATGTGTTTTATTCACAACGCGAATTTATGTGGGTGCAGGATAGAAAATATGATGAGACACATTGGTTTATTCCCTTTGTGAAAACAGATACCAAACCATAGCACTATTAGAGAAGTGATTCTCAGCGAGCAGGACAAGATCCATTTCTGAGTCATCATGAATTTCTGCCGAGGGTGGAAGCAAGTTGGCATGATTTAAATGTTGAAATATAAGAAAAACTATTGAAGGGTAACTAAAAAGACCCACGGTGGCCAGAATTTCTATGGGAAAAGAGTTTGTTTGGCCCGATCAGCGAGGACTAAAAAATCCTGTTGTGGTATGTAACCAAGTGATGTGAGGCTGAAGGACAGGAGGAGATGAAATGAAAGAAGAGACAAGCTCACCACACAGCCTTCTTGGACTAATGGATGGAAACACTGCGCTCTCTTTTGTTGTACCCTGGCGGGGCACATCAGCTGCCTGACTCCTGCGTGCAGCTGGAGGAATTCCAGCACCCTTTTAGCTAACTGGGGGCAGGTGAATCCCAAAACTGCCGAGTTTGGAAACTGCTGTGTGACCAGACACCATAAGACATCCTGTCTATGATGTTTGGGATGGAAATTTAGGAGTTATGCATTTTCAGTAAACAATTTAATGTTCCCCTGGCAAACCAAGCAGTGTTTTGTTTCCAGCCCGTGCACTGGTAGGGTGCCCATTACCATAGATGAGCAAGCTCAAAGACTGCAGGCTTTCAGAAACACATGGGATGTGTCAAGCTGACCCACTTCTTGAAAGCCAGGCTAGGCCTTAGTGAAATGTCCTGTGCTTGTTAGATGTTAGGATGTCAAGAATGTTTAAGTCTCCTCTTACGTGATAATTATTGTTATGGTGTTTATAGAGGTGGGAGGGCCCTAAGGGAAAGGAGGCCAAAAAGAAGAATCAGGAAGTGAGATGAGTAAGGCTCCAGGAATTGCACACAGATAGAGTTTTGTCTTGCTTTTTTCTTTAGCTCACTTAGATCTTCAGTAAAAGAGATGCTTACATATGAGAAACTATTTTTTTCCTCTCTGCATCAGTTGCATGTAAAAATTCAAATGCTCCACATGTTAATCTTAGTGGCAAAAGTAGATTTTAAACGGACTTTAGTGATGTGAGATTGTCAGGTGAAAACACAGTGTTCTAATAATCTTCAGCTATTACAGCTGCTCCCACTCCTACCAATCTGTAGTTTGCCTCTTTCACATCTGTTCCAGGGAAACAAGTTAGCATTGAATCCTGAATATCTGCTGAAATCTGAAATCCTGAAAGCCTGCTGCCCTTTTTAGATTGTAGCATTTTATTGTACTTGACCAATCATTATGTTATGATTTATGGAATACGTTAAATATACGAGAAGAGATGTACAGACAGTTGCCTCCTTTTATTTCAGAAGTATAAAAATGTGTGGCTACGAAGCACATTGTCTGACAAAATGCAAACTATTTTTCTGACTTTGTTCAGTCATAGTAACCTTGGAGAATACTTGCATGACAGAGCAATTAAAATATTTCAAACAAGGTCATGATTTTGCAGGTGATTGTTTTTAAGATTAGCTTGCCATTATGTATGCTGTCATGATTGCAGTGTATATGCTCAGAAGCTTGGAGGAAGAGTAGCTTCCTGTTCTAGTACATATTATTATTATTATTATGATCAGCAATTATTGTTGTTTGCCAAGCCAGACCTATGCTAACCTCTGTCATCAACAATATTGTTTAATCATCTTGAAAATGACTGAATCTTATCTACCTGACAGCTTCTTTTATCTTACTTTATGAACTTATCTGTGTGAGGATATTATAGAATATGATATAAAAATCTTCAGTATATAAAAAACACAGAATCATCGCTGATTTGTCACAGCTGCATGGCACGGCTCCTCTTTGAAGTGTCTCAATAATAATTCCTTTCTAGGAATCAAAAAGCTGAGAAAAACTGAGGGATGATCTGACCTCCTCTCCCCTCCATGGCTGGACCTGCTATGCCATGAGCATTCCTGACAGGCGCTTGCTTAAACTCTTCATTAAACCTCCTGTGACTGAGACACTAACAGGTTTCTCTTGTGTTTTGACTAGCAGCAATGCCAGGGGATGCTTGGGTGGTTTGAAAATACATATTTAATTTGGATAGTCTGAAAATTAAATGGAATACAAGCACTTCTGTTGCTTTAAAAATTGTTTCAACTGTTATTTTTTGAAACACAGAATTTAAGTTTTGATCCAGATTTACATTGCCACAGTAAGTGTTCAAAACTCATGAGTCAATGCCCACCCACAAATGAAGTTGGCTTAAAAGCCCATTTTCTTAAAAATAAGACATTTAGAGAAGATAGGTAGGTGGTTGGTTATTTGCCATCTGTTTTATGAGTTCTTAGGAGACTTTCTTTTCATATTTACAAGCTTTGTAGTACAGAAAAATTAAAAACTTGCTTTAAAAATATAAAAAATAGGAATACTTACTGCAGTCTCTTTGACCCCTGGGGGAAAAAAAATGTTTGAAGGATTTGCAATGAAATAATAAAAATCAGCAACCCCTAATTTGACCTGACAGCATTCTTCTTGGTGTTACAGCTTTGTGGAGCAACAAACAGTAATCTGTATATATAGGTTCCCTCACATTGAATATATTTGGTGTATTTTGAGAAAAGCTGATGAAAAGTGTGGAGTGCAAATCCTTTCCATCTCAAAAAGCTCTCCATGGTATATTGCTAACTTCAGTTTCATTTTTTTGTTTCTTAAGGTAAGTAATGCATAGTAATGCTTGCTAATAGGCAAATACTGTATATACTCCAAGGTCTTAATAAGTTAGCTTATTTCTCTCATCATAGAGAGGAATTTATTTTAAAATCTAAAGTTTGCAGTAAAATAACAATTCAGTGTTCTTATGGATTTGTCACATTTGGCTTCTTCTTGGTAATTAAAGGAACTTTTTGATAAACAAGTGCTTTTCTTAATTTAATGGTCTGTTCTAGGATAAACTTGCTTGTTAGAGACTCCTTATTTCTTCTAGTGAATATATTGTGCCTTTGTGCTAGAGAGTCCTTATTTCTTCTAGTGAATATGTTACCTTGTTGATGAGCCAAGCAACTTTGAGTAAACCCTGTGAATGCAAAGGCCTCCTTTTGTGCAGTGCCTTGCACTCAGCTGCCAGGTTGGGTGAGAGCACAGTTGTAGCAACTCGCGAGTTCGCTGGAGTGCCATATTAAATTCATATGGCCCGTAGCGTTCATCCCCTGCTCTGAACTCACCCTTCCAAAGGTGCGATCTGTAGGAGGCCAGGGCTGTAGGGGTCAGCCCCTCCAACACTAACAGATAGCATGAAGTTGTATTGGAGAACCAGCTCATTAGTGAGAACGATGCAAATCCTATATGAAAATCATATCCTTGGGTTAATTGAATTAGATTTTTCTTGTCTGAGACAACCTTAGGGTCCATGCTAAAATGAAGAACCTGAAAATACATTTTCAAAAGTTGTTGCCATACTGCAGAAAGGTACAAACTGGTGCATAAAGAGACATGTTTCAGTTTTTTAATGACGTGAGGTTTCTGGGCCACCCAGGCCTCTTAGCCAGTGAATGACACACTGTGGGAGCGCATCAGGACCATCAAGCACTACAGTTTCTCCCTGTGCAAGGCTTGCACTGGTCATGGATCAGCTGGTGGTGGAATTTACTGGGAAGAAATGTAGTACTCCCAGTAAGAGCGCTCTGTGTCAGTACCAGAAGCATGAATCACTTCACTGACCAGCACGTTGAGCTTCTCACTTCTCACCTCAGCTGTGTCAGCATTTAGTGGAGAAAGAAAGGTGTCTAGACACATCCCTCCCACTCCAGCATATTTGACAAAAACATACAAACCAGTTCCAGTTTAATCAAGCATTCTGTGTTCTTAAAAAAAGTTTTATGTGATCATGCAAACTAAGACTACCAGGATACAAGTGCACTCAGAAGGAATTAAAGCTGCAAAGCTTCATCCAAATTATCATGTTTCTAATTATTATGGATGCTTGACTTTGAAACCTTTATAATGTCTTACAGTATCTTTACAGGCATGAGATATTTGCTTTAAACTCACTGTATGGTAAATTTTAATCTCTGCCCTTTTAAGTAGTGTAATTTAGGGGGAGAGCGGGAGTCGTTTGCTCTTAGTGATTTCTTGTAGTACATATTTAGTTTCTAGAGACAGCACATTATCTAAACCATGCTTTTACTCTCCAAATCTTCTACCTGCAGCATGAAACTCTTTATTTGATGCAATTCAGCACAAGGGTCTTTCCCTGGCCCTTGTGGGTCCCATAGGAGCTGTTGGGTGCCACCCAGCAGTACCCTGATCACCACAAAGCCCAGCTGTGTGTGTAGCCCAGCCTGGCACACAGGTGGCCCAGCAGAAAGAGTGGCAGTGGGTATGGGCAAGCCCGCTGTCCCTCCACTCTGCCTGAGCTTTGTGTCTGAGCAAGGAGAACAGGAGGTGGCACAGGCAAAAATGCTGAAGAGGTGGGGACAGAAGCTGCTGAAGATGCAATGCAACTGAAGTGAGATGTGACTCAGTGACATATCATCCTTGGCTCAGAGGAAGAGGTGAGACAAAGCTTGGGCAAGAGGAAACACACTTGGAAAATTAAACACTTTGTAAGAAAAATAGCCTCTTCTTCTCTGTTCCTGACATCTCAATTTTGACTGCTCATCCAGGAATTTCTGTATGTGTTATGAGAAACTAATGCTGACCCTACTTCTGTGGACTGTGCCTTATCTCTAGAGTAAGATTTGACCTATTGCAGACTTGCTACTTCTTTGCAGCATTTTCTCTCTGCTCTCCAAACCTCAGTCTGTTTTCTGCATTGAACTTTCCTACTGTGTATCTTTTAAGCTCTTTTTATGCAGAAGTAAAAGTTCCTTGTGGGCAGAGATGCTTATTTGTCTGTTATAATTTATCCACTGTATGGGAATCATGAAGTTACATAAAGCAGTAATGCTATTATTAGCAGAGAAGGCAGCAACTTCTCTTTCAAACTTTTAATACAAGTTCTCTGTCAACTTAAATGGAAACACAATCCATAAAGTGGCACAGTCTTGTGTACAGGAATGCTGAATCACAGTGAAAAATGCAGAAAAAGGAAGTATTATAACCATGTATACTCACAGAGAATATAAATGCAGCCACACAAATCTTTTAAATGTTCCTTGGTTAGGTATGCGCTTACAGCTCGGTATTGGCTCAGGCGGGATTAATGTGAGCTGGAAAACAAACCCAGCAGACATCGCTGGAGCAACAGGCAGGAAAAGTTGAGGACACCCGCCTGCTGTAACAAGAAACTGACCGTTCCTCATTAATGAACAGTCAGTGACAAATGCGTGTGAAAGCAGCAGTGAAAAATTGGCCAATGAGAAGTGCCAAGAGATGGTTATCTGAGCTTATGCTTTCTGGCTCTGGAAACCAAGAGTTCTCTGCATTTCTGAAGAAATGAATGCTAATGGTTACATATCCAGCAACATCTTTTAAAGGGGTGTCCTGAAGATGGGCATCAACACTACCTGAAAGATAACTCTGCTTCCTTTTAATATGAGTCCTAAAATCGGGGGAATGTGGGAAGAAGAGTAAGGGCTTTGTACCACTAGAATTAGCCATGTATTTTATCAAAATCCTGTATAGTTTCTGAGTCTGTATAAGAATGAACTGTAATTTTTAACTGAGAAGAAAGGGCTGTACAGGTCCTGTGCTTAGCACAGAACTTTTAAAGCACGTTAAGAAGGAACCAGGTGTTTATTACTGTATTGAAGTTAACGGCATTGTCAAATTAACAAGGCCAGAATTGCTATTCTATTTATTTACTTATCATTAAGTGATGGAACATTCTCTTCCACATCCTGAAGGTCATTACCACAGTGTATTTATTTTGGCTCCTTAGTGATGTTGAACATCCAGTACTGTGCCTTTTACAAACACATACATGAAAGAAATTCACTAAATCATTCTCCTTCAGTGCTGCCAAGAACACAACAAAGTGTAACCACGCTGCACACGGTTTGGCTGTGGTAAAATATCTGCACCCTGCATACACTGCAGGTGTAGCTCTAGTGGGAGAAATATCCCAAGTAGGTTTCAAGGGTTGGATAACATCCTCCTAGAGGAACTTGAGTGCCTGGTAGAAGAGATGTCCTCAGCTAACTCCAGTTTGATTCCTGACTCTCATATCCTGTGTCTTAGATCAGAGTTACATTCATTGTTGTGGTGTGCAATTCTGATCCACTAACATGTTTTCCTCCCACAATTATGAAGTAGTAAGGAGACAATTTAACCAACAGTGCTTTAGTTACAAAATCAACAGATGCATGACTTGACTTTGGCACTGCAAGATGATACACTTAAAATAAACATCAAAATAGTACTGCAGAGTTTTGCCTTTGTTTACTAGGGCTCAGATGATGGATAAATCATCAACTCTAATACTGCAAAAGTCCCTGACCAGCAGCTCCAAAACAGTAGTCCTTGTCCCTGATCATCCAGTGTCACTTGTACTAGTAGGATTTTGAATTCCCTTGGATTCTCACTGGTAAATCAAGCTTCACATGGTGCACAGCATATCCGGTATCAAAGCCAGGGCCCCGTCTCTGAGCACGAATGGAGAGCTTTGCTATGAAGGGGCACACAGTGTTTGAACTATGCCGTGTGCAAATGAGGAAATATAATGAGGTAACAAAGAAAAGGCAAGTCAGTAGTAATCTGACTAATATCCGCCTTTGGGGGGATTTTTTGATACATAGTTGAACTCTGAAAGTGAACTTCAGAGTTAAGATACTCTGATTACTGTACAAGACTATTACAGGATTCCGACTGTGTTTGTTATAAAGAGCCTTTCCAGCAGCTGATGCTCTGTAAGAAAATTTATTTAGTACTAATTTACTTTTTTTTAAAAAAGAGAAGATTCTGCAAAAGAGTGAAAGAGGAAACATTAACTGATGCATCTCTAGCCAAATTACTTGCTCTTCTGTCTGAGGACATGAAAGTCACTGGAAGACAAATTTAACCTGGTTGTTGGGCACTTCATTGAAGAGGCAGAGGCACAACAGGAAACTTTCCTAACTTGACAGACCTTCTGTGTGGAGTTAAGTGGACTCTCAGGCTGGACCGAAAAGTAAGTGTCACAGTGAGGCTTTCAAATTTACGCAGCTCTTCCTTGCCATGTCCTAGGGCTGCTGCAATTCAAGCAGCATTCCTGCCTGGCTGGGCCAAGGGTGTGCATAGTTACAGGTGTAAGAAATGTTGTATTTGTTCCTCCAGAGGCCTCCTTAAGAAAAGGATTCAAAACAATGAGCAAAGTCTGCACTGATTGTACATGTTCCAAATAGGTCACAAACATCTAATTTAAAAGCTTGTCTCTATTACTGTTGTGCCTTTTTTAAAACAGGCTGAGGAAAAGAAACATTCAGTGATCATCTGTTTCTGCCAGTTCTGTCATAGGTTTATAAGCACTTTGATAGGTACTGGTCTTTGAGTTTTTATCTGCTTAAAACAAAACAAAACAAAACAAAACAAAACAAAGGAAATTTCTGTACGTAAGTCTGTTACATCAGTGAAATCATTGCTGTGAACAGGGACTGTAAACTATACAGCACTGTAGAACTCCATGTGATTTCAGAAAGGGTTATTACCCTACACTTCCTGCTTGGAAAACAGTGGTGAGGAGGTGCAGTGACTTGGCCAGAAGTCACCCAGCTGGCCAATGTCAAAACTGTGAATAAATCCCAGGACTAATTCTTTATCCTAGAAGCTGCCTCAAAATAAATAATACAGAGAATTGTGCAATGAATAGTGCTCTGGGGAACAATGGCAGAACACAAGATGAAAATGTATATAACACACTGAAATACTGTGAAGTAACTAGATTCAAGACAAGAAAATAATCATGGCAGCATGTGTGAGATTAAGCATCATGTGGTAAAGGAACTTTGCTTTGGCCAGGCAAAGTTTTCATTATTAGAACATGCCACATTTTCTAGATTATGTCTCTATTAATGTCTTTCTTTTCTTTTTTTTTAATGATTAAGGGTAGGAAAAATGGCTACAGCACCGGAAAGAAATTGCCTGAAATTATGCGCAGTTTCTGGAAGTAAAATAGATACACATTACACATTTGCAGACTCTGAATGTAACTGGTGTGTTTGACTCTTGTATACTAGCTAGTAAGTTCTGAATCTTGTTTCCTGAAGCTTTTTCATGCTCTTGCTGATACAGCATTCAGCTGGAAGTTGTCCACCACGACAAGAATTATGGCATACAGGCCTCTTGATCCATGGGTGCCTTGGGGCATCTGCAACCCAGCTGACATCCCGAGGCCCTTGCACTGGGAACTACTGTGTACGCAATGCACTTCAGCTCTTCGCTCTGCCCAGGCTGTGGGGATGACCACATGGTCCCAGAACTAATGTTTGAAAGGTTTCCCACAAACTTATTTTGTAGCTCTGGCATTTTGAGTACTCTCAACTTCATTCATCCCTTCAGAAAATTAGTGGAAGCAGTCAGTCCTGGAGGAGTTACCTCCTTCAGCCCCTGGCAGTAGAAGGAATGCATGGATGGAACTAAAGTAATTAACAGCTACTTTCATTTGTCTCTCATGTCTTTCATTTTTTCCTCACAGTCATCATCATTCTTTTCCATAAGATTATCTTGCAAACTCCTCTGAGTTTAGGCTACTGCATACAACTGCAAATCACAGTCTCTGATATTCATCCTGTTTCTTCTGTTTTTCTTTCAAACAGCCCTCAAGACTTTCCACTTGTCTCTTCAGGCCAGTCATACTTTCAAAATAACCTCATCATGTGACTGAAATCCCTCAATATGGAATATGTTGCTTAGCTACCGCCAAACTGAAGGTCAGGTTTAAAAACTACTTTGTCCTGGGTCGCAGCTGCCTACCTTTTGGGTTCTGTGTGAACAGGTCATTAAGGTTTAATAACACCTGGCCAGCCCTTTGCCAGAAGCACTTGGAAACCCAGCCCAGCAGGAGGTTGTACGTCAAGAGCAGAGTCTCTCAAAGCAGAGTTGATGTCACACACAGAGCTAGGAAGGTCCGAATAGTGAACTGGCTGGAATGGATTCCTCAAATCATTGCTCGTGTTATCACAGGGTGTGGGGCCGGCTCCCCCACTGACCCTTCCCCACAGCAGCATCCTCATGAAGCACAAGTCTCCCAGGGCTCCACTCCCGCTCTGTGCTGCAGGAGGAAGACCAGCCCTTCTCGTGGGGGCTCTGTGGTTGCCTGGGTGAGGGAGGGTTGATTGCTGCCCACGTCATGCCAAGGTAGCCAGCCTCTCCCTTGCAGGAGTGCCAGGGATCTCGCTCCAGCGCGCACGTTCCTTGGGACGCCAGATGAATTATGGATGAGTCAGCCAGAATTTTTCCGTACGCTTCTGCTGCTGCACAGCACTGATAGCCAGCTGAACTGTGGTTTTCAAGTGCTGTCTGGTCCTCGTGCTTCTAACACTAACAAAAAAAGAGGTCTCTGTTTCCTGACAGAGTGCTCTGTGGCAGGGCACTGGGAATCCCAATGCTTGTCCAATATCAGGCCCCTGCATCCATAACATTTTTCTGAATAGCCTAGAAAGCGTTAGGTTAGCCTGTTAGAAAACATTTGGTCCTTTCCGCCTGCTTTGCTCCTCTGTCCCTCCACCAGCTAAGTGTATGGACACAATCAGTTAGAAGAGACAGGAACAATGCTGAAACTTATTTGAATTTCAACCAGGACCTGATAGCAACTAGAGCTATGTACAGAGAGCTGAGGGAAGGCACCCAAGGACCTGCTGAGTGCCCACATAAGATAAAAGCTGGGGTTTTTTTAAATTTTCATTTCAGTCCTTACCTAGATTCAGATTAGTTGTTGATTAGCAAATGCTGATTTCTTTTGCTCTTCTTTGAGCATATGATCATGGAAAAGAAATAGTCTACTTCTGGAAATATTTTCTATGAAACAAAGCACAAAATCCTTCTGCCATAGCATTTAGTGAATCCTCTTGGAAAGACTGTAACTTCTGTAAATGCTCACAGTAAAAAAGCAGCACTGATGTTACAGCATGGGAGACTAAGCATTAATTCGAATTATTATAAATTTCTTACTATAAATTTCTATTACCTGCATTCAGGTTGCATCTAGCACTCCCAATCAAGACAGGCTTCAGCTATGCTAAACACTATATCCATAGAAATGACAATTTGCACTTTAATGCACTTAGCATCTAAATAGACAACATGAAATAAACTGGTGTGAAGCCCAAGAAATGAAAGAAAGATCCCCACTGGCTCTTCACCTCGACACAACCAGTAGGCTACTGGCTGCGTTCAAAAAGCCTGAACTCTATGTTTATCTTTCGACAGCCTGAAAACTCATTGATTTCGATGAGAGAGAAGCACAGGAGTATTTTTCCCTGAATACATGAATGACCCCTGAATTCAGCACTAAGGAGGAATTTGAGGATGAATGACTTATTGCTTTGCAGGCTAACATGGCAGAAATAGCACAGGAAGGAATAGAAGACAGTCATGCTTTTGGGAAGGCCATGAGCAGTGTCTCCTGGAACTGCCCCTAGCAGCAAAAGAGTCCTTGATTTCCACAGTCCTCCCTATTCAAGCACAGGTGTCCCAGTCCACACTTTCAAGTTCTGTGAGGGAAGTTTCATTTGGCCCTATTTACACAGCCTGTCATCTCAATTATTCATGCACAATTTTCCTGACACCTTTACCATCATAATTAAAAGGGCTCCTGGAGCTGTTAAGCCAGAATATGATCCAAGCACAATACTGTGATGGAGTTAATTGATCTTTACCCTGAACTACTCTATCTACTTTATTTCTAGCTTTCACCTGCCATGGGATGTGGCTATGGTTTTTGTCTGTAGGATGACAGAGCCCCTTGCAGTTAAGAACTTGCACAACCTGCTGTTCATCACCAGGTTTCCTCTTAGTCTCCTTTTCAATAAACTAAAGAGACTGATTGTAAATCTTTTGCCATAAATCAGCTTTGCTTAGATATCATGTAACTCTTATTACTCCTTTGTGAAGCCTAAATTGTCAACATAATTTTTCTCAAGTGTGGGCACCAGAACAAGACACGCTATTCCCTTAATGGTACTGTAATATCACCTCTCTACTCCTACGGAAGGTATTCTACATCCAGGGATCACATCAGCTTCCTTAGTCACCGCATTGTTCTGACAGCTCCGGTGCTGCGGGTTGCCCACATGACAAGGTTTGTTGCTAATTCTTGGAACCCTGTGATTCATTCAAAGCTGTCTGAGCTACTGCAAGCAAGAGAGTAGAAGTCAGTCCAAGTCATCTAGCACCCACTGAGGTGGCCACAGGCAGCGAGGTGTGCAGCAGTGCCTCTGCAGACCACTATAAACATTCCTGTCATCCTATGGAAAAAACCCCCACGCATTTAGTAATGTAAAATTAGTCACTGAGCAGATTTCTGTGTTGGTCTGAAACACATCCACTTTGCCATGCTGCCAAGGCCCCACAGCCCAGGGTTTCCTGTGGGACACAGTGATGGCATAACTTCCTTGGAGAGGAGGAGGCTCTTTTCTGTAGACATGTATATGAGTATCTCTCCAAGAAAATAAACAGAGTTAAAAGGTGTTGATTAGAGAACAGTTGTCTATTTTCCTTTCCAAATGGACGCACAGTGCTACGTCTAGAAGCCTATGTAACAATGTAAGGTTTTTGTACACAGAAGGTTTTGTTATACTATTTAAAGTTTAGAAAAAACAAATCAAAGGATTACAAAAGTAGTTGTGTTGTATTGCACAGGTATTATAGCATTATGTTATAAGCCAACACTACAGAATATCTTTAGCTTCACAAATGTGCTTTTAATTACCATAACTGAAGACAGAATTCTCATTTCACAAATATTCTATCAGGTTTTCTATCTTAGATCTATGTTGGATCCAAGTAAAATGATTATGTTCATGCATGATACATTGCAAAAGACTAGAGTGTTGAATACTTTTAACTTTCCTTGTCTGAGATTACAGAGCCAAGATACACAAAATTAAAAATTAACATTTAAAAGATAGTAAGCTGGCTGTTTAGCCCTGGATACACATTAATGAAATTTGGGTTTATCTCTGTGCCAACAGATAAAGCACAAAGGAAAAGAAAAAAGGAAGACCCCCAGAAAAAAAATGTATCAATAAAGGGTCACTGCAAGCCAGAGTAGAGATTGACAAAAATTATCTTAGGGAAACTTGTTCAAAGGGTTAAAACCTGATTTTTTTACACCAATAAATCAGAATACAACACATGGCATATTTTATTTATTTTAATTTTCATAATAGTGCTGGAAACTGAAACATATGTCAGTTCAATATAAAATAGACATAAATTCATCTCAATTCAGTACCTGCTTATCCCTGTTCTGGTACCAGAGCCAATATAATCAGGAACAAATTAACACATCCTCTGGGTCAATGTGTAGATTCTTTATCATGTCTGTGACAATCTGGGAACTGTGCCTGTGTGTAAATTTTTGTATTCTGATTTAAGGTAAGAAAATGATGAGTTACTGCATGTACTGGTGGATGTGGAGCTGAACTGTCAGATCCATGTCACACACCTTCCAGAGATGAGAAAGCAGAGGCTTAGTGAAAGTCAATTGCTCCCATTCAAAAGAGGACCATGTCTGGAAAGTCAGATGGCTGGATGAATTGATGAATCAGTTTTGCCTAGTTTACCTAGGAGAGTCCAGGAGAGAGGAATGGAAGAATTTTCTCAGATGTGGAGCATGAAACAGCACGACACATGGATCATTCAGTGCTATGGGGTATGGTGTGATGGCACAGCCAAGCCTCTCAGACAGCTCTCTGACACCACATGGGGCAGTCCTGCCTCCCCCAGGCTGTGCTCATGTGATCCTATGGTGAGATGGTTCCTCCAGCCAATCCAGCAAAAATACTGCTCACCCTCTGTGTCAGTTAGTTTTCTGCTGGATTAGGTCCCTTGAACTCCTTGCTGTGAGACTAGATGAGCTCCAGTGCCACAGGAAGGGATGCTGTTGGGGTAAACGGCTGGGGGGGAGGTGGAGTGGGATCACCCCTTTTGGCAGCAAGTAACTATTGGATCAGGCGAGACGAGCTGTCTAATCCCACTGTGGGCCTGACAGGCTGGGGGTGCACTCGGGGGCACAGAAAGCTTGAGCAGAACAGAAAAGACAGCTCTCCTTTCATAGCCTGTTGGTTCAGCTGTGAGATCCAACTCAAACTAAAAAGTAAGTTTCCTATAACTTGGAGGAGAGCAGAAGGACTCCAAGTCTCTGATCCTAGCCCTAGGAAAGCTCAGAGGCCTCAGGCAGGGCAAAACATGTAGCTACTGATTATTTTGCACAGGTCTGTACATTCCTTGAGCTGCCTTAGGAAGGCACGTTCAGTGCTAACACCCCCAGAATGCATGTGCCCAATGGCTACCACAGCCATACGGCCACTAAGAGATGCTCCGTACTCAGTAACTCTGTGCTACTTTATAGGAAGGGAGGGACAAAAACCTGTGCTTGAGCTAGTGGGAAGTGTGGGGTAAAGGGAAGAGCAATTATGTTTTGGGAGATTATAGGATCCAAGCTGTAAAAGGTCTTGCTTTCTGCAGAGGGCTAACGGAGGATAGATCTTCTTTGTGACAGAAACCAGGGATAGAGCCAGCTCTGTGAGTTGACCAGATTAAAAACAGTGGGAGAACATGTCGACCCCATACAGCAGGCACCACTGAGAAGCAGGACTGTATGACAACTATGGGACCCAGCTGAACCTCTTTTTTCACAAAATTTTTCCTTGGTGGAACATCAGGAGCGTTTTATGTCCAGCCTACATCTGTATTTCCTGAGTGAAATATGACACACCCCTCAATGTTCCCCCACCAACAGTGCCTCATTTACTTTAGGGGGGAAAATGATTTGCAGGCACTGACCCTATTTTTTTTGGTTACAGAATCTTATATCAGTATTCTAGACTTTGCCTGCTGAGCTGGCCCACATTAATAAAGTAAAATGCAAATTATGTGCTCATCTCTACTGACCCCTACTTTGAAAACTGGTTTTTCTTTTCCTGCTTCTCATTTTTGACGAAAGAGAGACAGGGATAAGCTTAGAAGTCAGCAGGTAAAGCTGCTGGTCTTTCAAGTGACCTGAATCCCACTTGTCATTACACAGACTTTCAGTACAGTGGATACTGAGAAGTGGTGATACTGTAGGAAATGGTAGGTGATGGATGCCAGTTAGGCTAATTAGATAGTTCCATATTTCTCAACCAAATTCTTTCCTTCTTTTCCCTTAACTCTCTCTCCTTATGGTTAATTATTCCCTTCCATCTGGCTGGTTTGTCTGAAAACCAGCCTTGATGCTAAAGGATCCATGTACATCCATCAGGTTTCAGACAGAAGGAAAAATCTCTGAAAACACCTTCCCTACCTGTGCTAGCAAGCTTTCTGCTATGAGTTCTTTTCACAGTGCAAGACTGCATAAACCAATTCCTGAAGATACTGATACTCACACCACCTCTCTTTCACATGCTCATAACACTTCTCTGTCTTGTTCCCTCTGTCCTTTAGAGCCTTCACTAACCTTCCTGTAGTGTGCACAGTTATTCGCAATAATCACAACATTCCCTCGTTTTCTTAGCTCAAACCTCACCAAGACTAAAACTACAACTCACACAGAGACTACTTCCAAGCTTCCTTTCTACTTTGTCTTACATTCTGACGTTCTGCTATCTTCTCTCATTACACTACTGAAATCGCTCTTGTGACTTCTGCCTCCTTAAATGATGTTGTCTTTTCTTATATCTTCACTGATCCCTGTCTCTTCTCTCATCTGTCTGCCAGCTTTCTTTTTCCTCTCAATACTTTCTCTCCTTGGCTTTCACAACTCCATCTTTGTTTCTCCCTTTTGACAGCTGAGGTTTCCATTTCCATTCCCATTTGCTGTGGAAATCTCAGCAGGCTTTCACTCTTCTGCCTTTCCCTGTGTATCAGTACCCAGTCACATTGGCACCAGTGACATGTGCACTTATCTTGGTCTCTCCATCCACCCAGTCCTACATTTTAGCCATTATGTCTTCTTGGGGAAGTGTCTTTGCCAATTCAGCTTCCATACAGCTGCTGCTGAACTTCCAAGGAGCCCCCTGCAGTGCTAATCCAATTCCTCTACTCTCTTTACAAGCATTGTTCTTCCTTTCTCCTACCCTGTTGCTTGAACTAATCAAAGTCAGTCCTTCCTCAAGGCAGACAGACCATACCCAGGCTTTGCAACCTTTTCTCTTGAAGTCACAGCATTCTTGTATGTTCCCTGCCTTTACTTCCCCCCTCTATCCATATGGGAGACATCCTTAACAGCCCCTTCACTCCTATCACAAACAAAAGTCAGTACACTTATTCTTGCCCATTTTCTCATTGGTTTAAGTCAATTCCCTGACTCTCTCTTTTACCATCATTCAACTTTTAATTTTCTTCCTCCTTCACAGTCACACCCACTTCTGACTACTTTTACTTCTTATCATGCCGTGTCCGTCTTCTTCTGCTTTATCTGTGATATCAACACTAATCCTTGAAAAATCTGTTGTCACTCCTTTTTAAATACTTATTTTCATTCCACCTGAATAGCTATAATACAAATATAAAACTCGTGCAATCTTTCTTCCCTCTCTACCCTGTTTCTTTCAGGTAAACTTGAAGAAACTAGCTAGGAAACTGTATTTTCTTTAACAGTCTAAAAGAAAGAGAAAAAGCCCAACATTGATTAAAGAACAATTGGACAAAACTGATAGAAATGGTTTTAGTGGTTGTTGATTTTTTACTTTCCCCCACTGAGGGATGAAAAAGTACCATGAACAAATAAATGTAAATGGATGAAAGTCAAGCAATCACAAATATATGGAAGAATCTATTAACTGCCTGCAGTGCAGTGACACAAACATTAAAATACTTTAAAGGATGACATGGGGGATAGAAATTGTGGTTTCACTGCACTGAGAAAGGAAGAAAATGACTGAGATGAACTTACAAGGCTAACAGCTTTTTTTGCCCAGTCCAGCAATTCCATAGTCTGAATTTCTGCCTAGTGCTTTCTAATTTAGAGCCTCATCCTCTGCAGAGTGCTTACTTCTATTAATGTCCATAGACTCATGGCATAATTCGGGTTGGAAGGGGACTAAACAAAATAATTTTGCAAGTTAGGGGCCCTGGATCCTGATACTCTGTAGATGCAGCTCTGCCACCACTACTATAAGCCATAAGAATGCTCCTATTTTTGGGGTATAACCAGTCCCATAAAAATTCTACTGACAGTTCTGCTTAATACTAAAAGCAACAAGGAAGGCTAAACACAAGTTTGGATACACTTGAAGATGAGTTCTCTCTCCTTCAGATTTTTAAATCAATATCACATTTGAATTCTGACTGAACAAGTGAGCTGCAAAATGTGTCCATACGGAACACATCTCTGAACAAACATCACCTTAGGCACTGCACTTTGTGCTAGTGGAGCAGGAAGTCTGAATGATGGTAGACTGGAAATAACCGAGGAAAGGGGACCAGTGGAGAAGGCTGGAGTTACAGAAATACAATTATGCAGTTACTCACTTCATTCACGCATGGAGCTAGATCATGCAATGGTTTGGGTTGGAAGAAACATTAAATATTGAGTTACAATCCCACTCCATGGGCAGGGAGACCTTCTGCTAGACCAAGTGCAGGCTTTCTGGCATCTTTTCCCGACTTCCTCTTTCTTGGACTTCCTCTTTATTGAGATGGATCATTCCTGAGGCCGGAGGAGGTGATCCTTGAATATTAACCAGCTTTCTTGGGCCCCTCTTCCCTCCAGGGCTTTATCTCGTGATACTCTACCAAGCGGATCCCCGAAAAGGCCCAAGTCTGCTCTCCCAAATTCCAGGGTAGTGAGCTTGCTGTGCTCCCTGCTTGCTACCCTAGGGATCTCAAACTCCACCATTCAATGGTCACTGCAGCCCAGGCTGCCCTCGAGCTTCACATTCCACACCAAACCCTCCTTGCTGGTGAGAACAAGGTTCAGCACAGCACCTCTTGTGGGTGGCTTCTCTATCACTTGGAGAAGCAAGTTATCATCAATGCATACAAAAAAATTGCAGGGTTCTGGAAACAGAAGTTAGGCATGTGAAGATTTTTCTAAAATTGACCAGCAAAATTTCCCTTACCTTGGGGACTTTTCTCATCCTATTTTTACATGGAGAACTATGTATTGCTGCAACTACATCAATACAATTAAAATGCTATAAATTAATTCCCTATGAGGGAGTCTGATAAGCTGTATAAAGGGACTTACACCAGTCTATGTCATATCACTGTAACAGGATATATAACATACACATTTTTGTAGATATGAAATGATCTGCTTGGTGCTCGGAGATTAAACAGGGAAATCAAACACCGGCTCAGCGGGGGCCGATAGCATTGCAATGCCTGCAGGGAGAGGAAAGCTGTGCTCCCTGGAGAGGGCACACTGGCAGCACAGAGAGGTTCCCCTGCACCAGGGGGCTTGGGGAGGCCCCAGCTGTGGGAAGGGAAGTCCCAGCCCAGAGAAAGTGGGGTGGAAGGCAGAGGGGTCCCTGCTGTCAGACACTTCCCAGGCTGGATCCCAGGAAAAAGCAATCTCACCAAGCATCAGTGGAGAAGCCAAAAAGCCTGGAGGATGTGCGGGGCACTGCCTGAAGGTGAGGGAGGTCTTGGAGAGGCTTGGTGAGAGAGCAGTGGCTGGTGGCATAAGGAAAGCTTAAAGTTAAAGTTCTCTGTAACTCTCCTGGACGGCTGTGAGGGGGTGCCCGGGGAACCAAGACACGCCCTGGCAGCAATACAGCTATTTTGGTCATTAAATCTTAGCCTCCCCCTCCCCATGACACAGGCCAAGACAAAATGACTCAGGCTCTCTCTACAGTAGATCTCGAAGCAAAACATAATCTCATTAGTACGATAACCTAGGTTACTCATCCACACTTTCTGCAGCCTCCTTCCAGACCTCCTACTCTCCCTGGTGTACCATTTATTTGGTCCAAAAAAGCTTTACTCTAAATTAGCACTGCTGTCACAGCTATTCAGGAGAGTTCATCTCTGCAGAGTTTGTATTCCTGGATTAAAAGTTGCTGCAAATCAGCCTTTCTCCCCTTGTGAGCAAGGGGAAAGTTTTCATCTGGTGCCATGCAAAAACCACTTTCTGATTTCTCACTAGGCACATGCCATGATACAAAAATGTAGTTACTTGAACCGCACAGGGAAGGGCTGGGAAGACTCTAAAGCTCTGCTCTGCACTCAGTCATATGTATTACTTACTTAATGAACATTTATCATAAGCAAGTGATCTCAGGCAGTTAAGTCTGAACTCGGGACAGGCCCCTGAGGCCCACTCTATTTTTATCATGTTCATACTTTCTTATAACAATTCTAGCACAATGGTTAAAAAAAGTTTAAAAAAACCCAAACCAAACCACAAGAAAAGAAAAGAAAAGAAAAGAGAAGAAAAGAAAAGAAAAGAAAAGAAAAGAAAAGAAAAGAAAAGAAAAGAAAAGAAAAGAAAAGAAAAGAAAAAAGAAAAGAAAAAAGAAAAGAAAAGAAAAGGAGATGATGAGGCAGGAGACAATGTAAACCTGTTTGACCAGGTGTGACTGAGCAAACATCAACAGACTATAGCAAGTTACTGCAAAAATTGTATGAGGCAAACCCCATCCCCTTCATGACTGCTCTGGGCGAAATGTTGCTTTTAGCAGGATCCCCTTGACTCAGCCTAAGACTCATGCAGCCACACTACTGGGATGCAGGCCTTGCCCAGTGGGTGTATTTTAGCCTATTAATGCTGCATTTGAGGTGTTTGTTTTGAAAGTAGATCTGAGCTGCTGGATTTTGAAGTGCCAATGCTATAGTTTTGACCCAGTGTAAAACTCCTTGGCAGTTCAGCTGATGAGTGGAGCAAATTATTTAGCTACACTGCATGTGCAATACAAGCTCTACTTTAGCCTCAGAATACATAAAGGCAAGTTGGGAGTAAAATCAGCAAGCCTTAAAATGTGACTCCTCTGTTCCTCCATAAGACACACCTGGCTAAATTAAACCAACAATGCACCGGGAACAAGAGCCTATTTTTCATCCTCTTTTTTTGGCCAAGATACCTTGGAGTACTAATCCGTATTGTGTACAAAGAGCCTGTAAAAACTTCCTTCTAAAATTATAACAACAGAAGAAATTAGGTCAGCTACTAAAGAGTAGGTTGGGTATAATCAAGCTATAGCACCCCTGGGACAAAAAAGGTAGTGCTTTTTGAATTTGCTTTTTGTCAACTTGCACAGCTTACTGTGGTGGGAGGAATTCAAGGCAAATAACACTATGACAGGATTTGCAAAAACGTTGGAAAACTGTTTGATCATTAATCGCATTTGCTAAGACTGTGATTAGGGTAATTGCTCTGTAGTTCTTTTCACAAACCCGTTGTCCATGGGGGGATCAGGAAGGACTATCCCCTACCCCATGAAGTGCAGCACAGCCCAGTTGCCTCTTTGTCCCTTTTTCTTTTTCCCCCTGAAGCGCCAAATACATGCCTCTGAAAAGGCAAAATACCGATGGCTGCATACTAAGTAGCCTAATGGTAGGATCTACTAAAGTAGTATCTGTTTCATTGTAGCTGTATCTCATTTGCTTTCTAGATGACTAGTTATTCTTTGGAGTGAATTTTCTAAGTGGTTACTTAGCAGTGGGAACATAGAGCTGGGGTTTCAATGGACTTCCATAAAAACTTTCTGAAATGCTACCTAGTATTTGAAAACACTTCTTTTCTTCAGTGTGGCTGGTGGCAACAATAGTGCCCAAGGTCTCATGTCGTGTCAGTGGCTGTGCAGTGTATTAATGCTGCCCTCAGTTTGGCTCTAGCTTCCTTTTTTATTTTTTTAATTTTTTTTAAAATTACACAATTGCATAAAAAGGTTCTTGTCTGAATATGAAGCAATATTTGAACACTCTGTTTTAATTACTAGCACATGCATTTCTGTGACACACATCCCTGTGGAATCTAGGCATTGCCACTTCAATTTAGAAATACTGATATCATTATAATGAGCATAATGCAGACCTTCGACTACATAAAACAGAAAGAAGAGCACAGCTCCTGCTCTCTCTCCCTGCAGATTAAAAACTCCCTTCGATACCACAGCATTCTTTTGTACCGTGGCTGTTAAAGTTTTCTTGTGGGTTGTTTTTTTCATGCTTATTATTTCAACAAGTAAGTATAAAATGTGTTCAGTTCTAAAGAAAACAAAATAATCCTGTTCTTCCTGTCAGTACTACAGGCTCATCCCTATGCTTCAGAAATCCATTGGATTCTTTCCCTCTCAGTTCACTAGCTACTAGTGTTCAGTAGGATAAGTTTATGCCTTGTTTACATTGCACAACAATGCTGTCTTCAGGTTCTGCTCTCAGTGTGTGTGCACAAAATGTAATTGCATCCAGCTCATTTGCTCTCTCTCTCTGTTATGTTATTTCTGAAGAGCCAAGAGGATTAAAAAAAAAAGCAGCAAATGTTTGATGTGGTTATTAAACCCAGTTCATCTGACTTTAAGTAAACAAAGTAATAAATCTATTAAGAAATAAGATGCAACTTTTACAGTTACTTTCCAGGAGACCCATGCCTTAAGGAAGAAAGAGAAATTGAGGAGTTTTTTGCCAGAGGCATTCCTGAGAAAGGTAAGGAGGTATGCAAATAGAAATCTAATCTGGCTCTGACGTATATGCTTGGGCAGAAAGCTATTGTTAGACAAACATGTTGTTCCTGAGCAGCACAACTAACGAAGCCTGATTTCCTATGGATTTGGGTCCTTTGTCCCACACCTCTTTCTCTTCACCACAATAATCTCAGCTCTCCTCATGCCTCCGATCACCCTGCCACTACCAAGAGACAACAAACTGGGACTGCTCTGGAGCTACAAATACACTCACTGTCGGCACGTGTGTGCTGCCTGGCCAGCTGGCTGGGACCAACACATAATGGCTGAGAGCCTTTTCTTCCGTCAGGGCAGTAACTTGACTCTGTCCCTTATCCTGCTGCCAGACTTCACGAAATGTTTAAAAAAACATAATCATGTCCAACACTATCACTCTTTCAACTTTAGTCAAAGCCTGATTTGCCAGAGGGTTACAAAAATTATTAGGTACAGGACAAATACTGATTGTGTAAGCTTTGTTTCCACAGGAAACTAGATTCAGAAGTTCAGCTACTTTTCTTAAAAAACAAAAAACCCCAACAGGACTAATTAGGAAGTTTTCCCACAGTCATTTTCAGCTGTAATAGTTTGTGTAAGAAATGGTGACTGATCTGCTGTCTCATACTAATAGTTAAAGTCAGATTAATTTTTTTAATAAAGAAATGTGTGAAAGCTTCTATTCTGCTGCTAACACTGACACCTTTTATATGACTAAATATTTCCAGCGTACTGCACAATCATTATTGACCCTTTTCAAAGAAAAACATGCTGCCTCCTCTGTGGCCTGCTCTCTGGGCACCTCTCCATTCCCAGCTTCAGGAGAGCTCCATTGGACTGCATTCTCACACTGCCTGGACTTTAGACTACATTGAGCAATAAACATCGTCTGCTCCTAGTGTTCCCTCTGGCATATTTGCTTGAATTCTGACCTTATGTTTTGGCTTTGTTGTTTATTCCAGTTTCTTTAACACACACTCCTGCTGCTCCTTCACCAAGCTGCCAGCTAAGAACCTGCTTTAAAGGACCTTATCTATTTCTCCTCAGGAAACCTAAGAAATGAGGTAAATAAGAGAACAGGAAAGCTGAGAGCTTGCACCTCTCAAATCACTTAATTTCCGGTTCCCATCACACCTGAAAACCTCGATTATGGCAACTCTGGTATTGGTGGAGGAGGGCAGGATGACAGACAGCCCTTGAGGAGCAGCAGATGTGTGTCATTTTGCCAGAGGCAAAACAGTGCTGCCAGCAGGAGCGGGGCTTCGGAACAAAGGATGAGAACACAGAGGCTTGCAATGCAGTGTTGCAACATCCGAGAGCTGGATGGTGACCAGCAGTTGGAGGTGGTGAACGGAAAAGACACAGAGGTTACTTGTGTCATTAAGACACGAGAAGAGGCTTCCATTTCATGTGTTCTCCTCAAAATGCCTGCAAATTTCCCATCAGCCTTAGTTAGGCTCTTGGAATTGCACCCCAGATCTCCAGCAAGAGGCTGTGTAGGAACAGGACAGTGGAGAGCACCAGAGGTACTCCTGGGAGGTGCCCAGACTGGAGTGGAGCAAGGCACTAAGGCTGTGGTGAAATGAAGTGTCTGCAGTTGTGGGTTGAATAAGGAACAGAATGTGCAAATCATGGAGGGAGATCAAGAAGGCTGTAAAACCACCAATTGCTCGTGAGCCTTGGCTTCTGATGCTCGAAGAAATGACTTTTCCTAGCAGTGTGGGAAACTCCCTTTTTCAAACCGAGGCTGTGTGTTTAGAAGTAACTCTGCTTAAATATTCTGCTGGACACAGTGAACGCAAAACAGGGCAGATGTGTCCTTCCCTGCCCTCCCTCCCAGCATATGTGTGTGTGTGTACACACACACACACACACACACACACACACACACATTTCACACGCATTTACCCTTTTTTACCTTTGGACTTCTGGGAGCAGCAGAGAGGATCTGCCAAGGTGTGGTGAGGCAGAGAGTACCCAGGCTAAAGACTCTCTCTGGGCTCATTCATCTGCTGAGGACCTAAGAGTAAGGGAGGATAGTTGAAGTACAAATAATCTTTAGCTGTAATTAGATGTGCATATATATTAAAAATATCTCTAAAGAAATCTAAAAGATAATTGCAAGATCAAAATAAGGTGCAGCACACTTCAGAATCTAGATGTTTCCCCCTTCAAGCTCATGTTATACTGAGGGGAATAGTCCGTTAGTGACATTTTGAGTTTTATAGTAAATTATCTCATATGCATTGGCAGAAGATTAGAAGATAAAAAAACCCCAAGCCTTTCAAAATCACATTTTTCATACTCATTGTAACACTAGGGCATGACACATGTTTTTTGATCTACTGAAGTTTCTGTAAAAAAATGCTGACACAGTCCTGACATTTGAACCAGTGGATATAATGTTGTAGTTACAGCTCTAGTAAAAGTTTCCAGATAGCCAAAAAATAAAAAGCATTTCCCTCCAGTGTTTATATAAACCTACAACAGAGGTAAGTTCCCTATGGACTCCTGTCTTTGCTAACATAAGCATGACACAGTATAATGTGACTCTGTTGGTTCACACAAGTTTTCCAACCACATCTCCTCTTGCTGCTTCTACTGGACTCCTGTTCCAAATCCTAAATTCTCTGATGGTCAGGAATATCTTTATAATTTCCATTCTAAGTGTACTTTTGGCAAGTCTGTGCCCTTCACCTTAAATAATTCTTTCCTTTTTCTTGTGTTTGCTACCAACATAGCACCTGTGAGAACATTCCCAGAGTCAGCTTGACTTCAGCTTTCATTTGTTAGGGTAAATGAATCATATTTCTGAACAGCCTGGTAGCCCTTCTTCAGAACACTTACAGTTTGAATTGGTCTTTCTTGAACAGCAGTGAACTCAACTCTCTTTGTCTTGCCATTATGAGGTAACTTCTTAACAGCATTATCTTTGTGTCTCCTTCAAGTTAGATTATGTGGAACCTGTAGCCAAGATCTATTAGATCTATTGTATTTCTTTTGCCTAGAAAGTCTGTTATACGGTTATTACCAAAGAAAGCTGCCACATTAATCTGGCACGATCTGCTCTTGATAAAATGATACTTTTTGTGCAGTTTTCCTGTTACATTTCCAAGTATTCTTTCCTTGGTGTTATTTGAACAGCTCCCTGAATGAGTGGAGGAATCAATCCACAGTAAATTAAGTTGGATGTACTAGGGAAAGAGCTCAAAGAATCATAATTGTCATACAGATCAAATGTGGCATCATAAGTCTGTCTAGCTGAGTAACATTTCTCACATACCAAAAAGAATGAAATCAAGATTCTGGCAACAGCCTATGTCAGTCCACAGCATCTGTACAAGGAACAAAGTCTCTGTAATACACAGCTGTACTTGGCCATATTTATCAATCTCCATTACAAGTGCCAGTTACATATTTGATGAGCACTTCCATTGATCTGAGATCTGTGGTAGCAGAGACCACAAATAAAAAATAAAAAAAGCAACCCACATACAGGTCTCTTGGGACAAGGTTTAAATGAGTGACTCTATTATGCTGGCTAGCTAGGGACTCATTGCTGAATTCACCATCCTTTATCTTTGGAAATGCTAGAATCCATTCTGGGAGAAAAGCCCTTCAGCCCTTGGGATCTCAGCAAAAGAGCAGAGTCTCTTTTTACCATTCAGTGGCCCTATTTCATCCCCACTGCAGAAAAGATTATGCCAAGGGCCATTGTTTCCCATCCTGAGGCAGGCTGGGATCTCTTCTGAGAAAGCAGAAGTTTGAAGTGCTTGCAGCCCTGGTAGGAAGTGCAATGAAAAACAGTCAGGAACTACCTCCCTGCTCCCAAAAGATGGATTTTCCTGTACGATTATCCCAGTAGGAACCGGAGTTTGAGGGTCTCATATGAGTGTGGGACTGAGCGAGATGTAAAGGCTAGTGCTGCCCAGCCCTCCCAGCCCCGTGTGGAGTGGAAAGCAAGACAGCCTTTTCCCTGGCAGTGCAGGTGTCTTTCCCAGGAACAGAACTGCTGTACTCTGTGTGTGATGATTTGATGCTTCCACATAACCTCTGAACATGGGAACTTCAGCACAGACCTCTTAAACCATCCTTGCCTACATAGCTGCTGTCCAAAATTGCCTCGTAACTTAGCAACTGACTTGCTCCTGCTATTGGTCCTGGGCCTTCTTTAATGTTACCATTTCTTGAGCTTTTCCCTTTCATTACTGTATGTGTTTCAAGTATTCCTTCCCCTGAGGCAGTGCTTCAAGAAACAACTCACTTTTCTTGGTTTTGGCCTTTTATAGGCTATCTCTCTAATCTCTCTGCAGAAATCTCACCAGCATTCTGACTCATTCACTGCTTATTCTGACTTAAACCTATCACCACATCTCTGAGCCCAGCTGTTACTTCAGTAAGGGTAACTAGCAAGGAACAATCATCCTTTGGTCATTAGCAATCAGGACCCAAATGCAGTATGCTAGAGCAACATAGGTAAAAGATCTAAAAACCAGCCAACCCTCATCACATGTTTAAGTTATGATTTTCACACCAAGTCTAATGCAGTTTATATAAAACCTCACTTATTTGTGATAAAGTGCTTCATCCCAGGACAGCAGAAAAGTACACAAAAAAATCCTCCATTTTAATAGAATCAGAGAACGGTTGCGTTGGAAGGGACCTTAAAGATGATCTGCTTCCAACACCCCTGCCAAGGGCAGGGACACCTTTCATTAGACCAGGTTGCTCAGAGCCCCATCCAACCTGGCCTTGAAGACTTCCAGGGACAGGGCACCCACAGCTTCTCTGAACAACCTGTTCCAGTGCCTCACCACCCTCACAGTGAAGAGATTTCTGGGTTAACACACTGCTACCAGCAGTTGCAGGAGCAGGCAGCCACACTTGCTGCAAAGGCAGTTGTTAAACAGCTGCCTGTCTCCATTTCTGGGTTTTGTCCAAGAACAAAGAGGAGCTGCATGCCTTAACCTTCATTTAAGGACTGAAGAGACTGGCTTTGCTTATGTTTTCTTTCACTGTTGCTACTGTCTTATCTATTTGGTATCTTAGATATTTATACAGTACACAGACTTCTAGAACCCTTGCAATTTTTCTCCCCCTATATTTGTATCTGTTTATATGTGATCCCATGGCTTGTTTTATTCAGAGATATTTGAGTACCTCAGGGTCTTGTGGTTCTGCTGCATGTGGTGATGTACTAACAGTGTACGAAAATATTTAAATTGCTACTTGAAATACAATTTGTACAAAAACTTAAACAAGCATCAATCAGAAGACTGATATGAAGCCTCCATATAAATAAGACTTTAACTTCAGTCAACAAGTAAAGACTTGCAAGGGAGCCTTTGGTCATATTTCAATGCATCAAGTACTGTTTTATTAAGAAATACATTAAATCCCTCATTAAGAACACACTGAAAAACAACCCCTGCCTCCTCCAAATCTCTCTACAACCTGGCAGGGACAAGAAAGCTTGAAAACAATGTTGAAACTACAAATGGCATATAAAAAAATCCCAAAGAATCTATTAAATGACATTTGAAAATTTGAAGATAGGAACTGCAAAGGAAAATGAGGTAAGAGTGTGCAAGTACAGCGCCATGTGTTTTTCTTTTCCTGTTAGATAACAGCAGAAAAAGAAAATACCTTTAAAAAAACCTGGCCTTTAAGTAAATGGGGATGAGGTTTCTATTAAACATTTACCTTTCACAGTGAGCATATTTTTGCTTTGTTAGCCGATGACTACCACTGTTTATCAAACAGTGTTAGCTTCCCTAGACATTCCCAACCCCTCAGTTAGCTGCACCTTATGAATCACCAAATTTATAACTTGTGAGGCGTGGTCTGATACCTCCAGGCAAACTGGGACCCTGTTGCAAACAAGACATGTTAACTGCTTAAGCAGCTCAGCAGACAATACGTTGTTAAACGTGCTGAAGCCTTGGCTGCATTTTTACTGTAGTAAAAAGAGAGAGTAATAGCACAGCTTTTTTTGAGAGCTGTAGTTTGGGTATGCCCAAACCAGATTATTAAAAATGAAACAATTCACATAGAGGAGCATGCTGCAATGCAGAGACTGGAAGGTGGCTACAAGGATTAAAGAAATAAATCAACTCAGTTTATTTTAAAACATGGTTCCTTTTCAGAGGCAATAAAAATACTAACATCTCTGCAATCATTCTCCTAAGGACTTTTGAAAGTGTGAGCCGTATTTTGCACTTCCCCCCTCCCCCCCAATTTCCATAAAATTTCAGCTCCTTGAAAAGCTTCCCAGGGCCCAGTCCTTCTGAGTGGTGGTGCAATGTAACGCATGAGACAAGATAACTAACTACATAAAAAAACCCCGCTGAACAAAAATGTAAAACCCCCATGCCAGATCCACACAAGGCATGCTCAGTCTCTTCTGAGCACCAGCAGAGGTAATTTTTTTTTTTTGAATGGGCTCATGCCTGTCACTTTATGTGATCTAGAATGCTCAGTGAAGAGTTTGGTAGCTCAGACAAGAGGTGATTAGGTCCTTGGCTTAGCTGGAGTCAAGGAACACATGGGAACTCTACACATAAATCATGAGGCAATGGAACTGACTTCTTTGAAAGCCACGATATAAAAGATTTAAAAAATCTCCTGCTGCTATCTGGATCTGGTTGTGGTAAGTAGCCTTTAAAAGGAGCTTCTGAAGTGGCCTTCGTATTTATTAATTTCTTGCATCACTGGGAGAACTTTGTAAGTGTATAAGGCATAGTATACCTTTGCTACAAGAAAATAGATCCTGGGTAAAGAGAGGAGAATGTCTTGGAGCGACACATTATTCTGGACAAAATCACAATTAAAAGTGACACATTTAATAGCTGCCTATTCATGAAGGAACATGCATTGCCAAAAGTCCTGCATAAGAGGACTACAGGATTTCTAACAATGGAGAAAGACCAGAGTATGCTAGAGATTAAAGTGTAAGCAGTGTAAAAGCCGAGTCTTCCCTTCATGCTAAGAAACCTGCCCTGCTTCCCTTCCCGACCCCCGCCAAGAGAACTATTACTGTCTCTGTTGGTTCTGATGCAAAACCTGGAGCCCTGCAGACAAGCTGATTTGACCAAATTCAGTTGCTTGCTATAAATATGCCACAGTTATATTCATGTACCACACAGCTCTGTTTAAAGTTCTCACAGAACATGTGCCACTTCCCCGCAGGGAAAAGAAAACAAACCACAATCAAAACAACACACCACCCTTCTTTTTTTCCCTCACTACATTTTTACTCATGCTACAAGAAGAGACTGTTCACGAGTAGCCCTACTCATGACTTGAATCAAGCTGATATAACTTCAGAATACAAAGGGGAACCTGATGAACTTCCAAGAGTTTGACAGGGCGTGTATCAGACGTGGGGTATTTGAAATATTACACTGCATTGACATGGGGATAAACACTGGCCCAAGGTCGATATTTGCTGCAATATTTTGTTACTCATTTCCAGTATTTTGTTTTCGATACCAGCTGGGCACCCTACCAAGAAAACCAAAATCTTCCTCCTTGGAACGGGCAGGTTTCAAAGAAACACTAGGTAAACAATGGCCATCTTCCTCCATGAGCTTTATGTAGTTACAACACTGCATACAATGCTTGAGGATAAGGGGTGACTGCTCTGACACAGAACTTAAGCGTAAAATAAAGAATCAACACTACTGCTTTAACATGTTTGGCAATAGGGTAAAAAATACGTTTTAAGCCAAAGGAAGCTTTCCTAACAAAGACACAGCAGGCCATCTGTCTCCAAGGGTGTATGCATTAGTTTCGGATTAAAGCAACCCCCAAAACTCCAGGCATATATTTGATTGTAAATGAACTCTCTGTTTGGAGACTAAAGGAAATTTATTGCTTATACTGAAATCTTTATTCTACAATTAAAAAAAACCCAAGAAAATCCTCAACAACAAAAACCTATTTAAATTCAAAATCCATATAAGTAAAGGGAAAACAATTAAAAAGAAAACATCGTCAAACTAATAAATAATTTTCAAATATATTAAAACATTTAAAATTAATATTCCTGTGTATTTATTCCTTGAAGAGACCTTAAATAGCAGTTTTGTTAAATAGTAAATTGTCTTGCAGAGTTCTGATAATTTTTAGAAATCATAATAAAGGCAATTTACCTGATTCCTGAAACCTCAATGGGGAGATGTAAAACTAAGTCTTCCTCACATCTTGCAGTAGTTCAAGAGAACTAGTTACAGGAATTTACCTAACTTTGCTGACTAAAAAAACCCAGAAAACCCAAACCACATGAAAAACCTCACCAGTTTTCCTGTGCAAACTGCAGATGGTAGTGACACTAAGAAGAGAAAAGTCCACTAAAGCAGTATGACTCAAACCATCTTGAAGGTACTGTTAATAGCCGCTTGGAGCTAGGATTTCACCATTTTTGGTAAGGTCATTTAAGTGAACATTCACAACTAGGAGAAGTGTTATTCTAGTAAATCAAAACATTTGTGGTTAGTAAAATTGAGGCAGATTTCGTATCTACATTAAAATATGTTTCCATTTGTCAACTTGTGGTTTTAAGTACAACTCTACAACATTCTGGGAAGTGAATGATGCAAGCAACACTTCCAATACAGAAAGGACTAGACTGCATGGGATTTAGTAGTAATAAAATACTTCAAGCAAGTCTAAAACATACCAGTGAAAGGGAGACTGCTCCCTTACGGATTTTTACTGAAAACAAGAAGTAAAATAGACAAAGTCAGGATACTCCCATTAACATATCACCAGTAAATACAATTTTTTCAGAACTCTGGATCTCAATTTGTTCTGCAAAACAAAAAGAAGCTTTGGTGCAACTTAGGTTTGCCAGCAAATGGAATGATTTCAAGAGATGTGGATTTGCAGCCCAGAGAGCCAATTGTATCCTGAGCTGTATCAAAAGCAGCGTGGCCAGCAGGGCAAGGGAGGGGATTCTGCCCCTTCTGCTCTGCTCTGGTGAGACCAGTCCTGGAGTGGTGCATCCACATCTGGGGTTCCAAAAGAAAATGGACATAGGCCTGCTCAAGCAAGCCCAGAGGCCATGAAGATGCTCAGAGGGCTGGAGCCCCTCTCCTGTGGAGACAGGCTGAGAGATGGGGCTGTTCCCATGGGAAGGCTCTGGGGAGACCTTATAGCTCCTCCCCGTACCTGAAGGAGGCCTACATGAAAGGTGGAGAGGAACTTTTTATACGGGCATGTAGTGACAGGACAAGGGGTGATGGCTTCAAACTCAAAAAGGGTCAGTTTAGATTAGGGATTAGGAAGAAATTCTTTACTGTGAGGGTGGTGAGGCACTGGAACAGGTTGCCCAGATATCCCACCCCCAGAAGTTTTCAAGGCCAGGTTGGATGGGGCTTTGGGCAACCTGGTCTGTGAAAGGTGTCCCTGTTCATAGCAGGAGGGCTGGAATGAGAATATCTTTAAGGTCCCTCCAACCCAAACCATTCTGTGATTCTAGGACAGATTCTCACCTGTATAACAAAATGCTCATTCCTTGAGTTTAAATCTCTTTGTCAGATTTGTGTTTGAAAATATATGGAGCAATTTTCTAAATTTTTGGAATGCCAATAAATACATGTGGTATATATGACGAGACAGTGTTAGAAAGAGGAAATGAGAGAAGATTTTGTGTCTATGCACACAGGCTGGGAGTAAAAAGTACAGTTACACAAATCCTGAAGACTTTATGGGCTAGGAGATCATTATTATGTTCTATTTATAATGTATTTTTCCTGAATGACACATTAACTTTATTCCTTGCTTAAACACTCACCAAGAAGTGCTGGTTTGCTGACACTTTGGTAATTCCAAGATGCTGGTGCTCTATGATCTTTCACTTCCTCCTTCCACCTGCCCTAAATAGAAATTCATTTGCACAGTATCTGTTTTTAGTGGGATAGACCCTGTATTTAAAATTACTCTTAAATAGTTATTTTAGCAACTATTTGCCAGATGCACAAGCCTGCAGGCCAACATGTACTGACTTCATGGACATATATAGAACCATCTGCCTTGGGAAGATAAGACCAATAGCAACATCATTCTAAAAACAGAATTATTGCTTGTCTAATTTGAGGAGTCAAATCTTGTAACTTAGTATAATTTTTTGAACAAAAGAAGTGAAGTTTTTGAGTATAAATTCATTAATTTAGAGGGGCTGTTAAGTTAGTCTACAACAATAATTTTCCTTATGTTATTTCTCTTCAGTGTCCTGGAGGGGCTGTTGACTTTGCAAATTCTTAGTTTGAAAGACTTGCCATGAGTAGTGACTTACCTTCAACCAAAGAGACCACTTTCAAATGAGAAGTTGCTTTTATAATGAAAAGTCATCCTATTATATGAAATATTCAAAATTCTTTATTTCAGGCCAGTATAGTATTGTTACAGGCATCCATCTCTTCCTCTGCACTTGCACATGATCAAAGTTGGCACTTCCAACCACAAAAATGTTAAATGGTTATTACAGTACAGGCACAAAGTAGCCAAAAAGCTTTACTTTCATTAAGCAAAGCCATTATTGTGCTCTAACAGCATTTATCACCAGTGCATAAACTGAGCTCCCCTCCTAAGAGCAGGCAGGAAAGGGGAATTGCCCTTAACTGAAGGAACACAGGTGGCAGCTCTGCTGCTAAAGCAGTCATTTCATCAGTGGAAGAATGACAGCTACCTGCATACACTGGACATCCTTCTTCACTGCTTCCAGTGGCACTTTTTGGTTCATGGGGGTTTGTTCAGAACTGGATTAAACATTTCTGCAGGTATCCACTACTGCTTTCATTATTATAATCACTATTGGAGTTCCCCATTTGAAGAATCAACATGATCTTCTAAAAAATGAAACAATAAAACCTCCAGAAGACTGTTGGTACTGCAGTTTTCTTGCCTCAGAGCCTGCTTCATAACCACCATTTAAAATCTCTTTCCTTTCTAGAAGCATCAATTCCCTTTCATCAAGAAGGCAGCACCTGAGACACTTTGTATCACCTAACTACAAATTAATACAACTAGCATATTTTACTGCATTTCAAACTTCCAGTTACAGTGGTGAGGCTAGCAATTAGCATATGGAATGAGTATCAGATACTTATGTGTACCAAAGGCAAGTTAGTCACAAAAATCTCTACAAATACCTTACAAACAAAACTAGCAGCAAACACTGCTATCTTTGCACAGAACTTGTTCAAGAACACAACTGACTGGGCAGCCATATGGAAAACAAGCTGATAGCTATGTTATAAAAATAGCCAAACAAATATTTGATCATAGTAACTGCATGAACAAGTGATAGAGGGAGGGAAGTAAGCATGATTCAGTTAGCACAAACTCCACTTGAACAAGAGTGCCTCCAAGCCACAGAACACGTAGCTTCAGTTTTACGTAATAATCAATACTTCAGTCCAATACATGCAACTGAGCCTGGCCAGCGTGTCTGAACAGGCAATGGAACATAATTCCATTGGTTTTCTCTACAGCACGCAGGCCCACTTGACTGGCACGAATGCCAGGCTTTGCCCACACAGGACACTGGCAGCAGCAGGAGCCCTGCAGCTCAGAACGGAGGGAAACGGCAGAAGTGCTTCTGTCAGAGGTGAGGTCCAACACAGGCAGGGTATGAGCACAGTCTGCTTCTAGGCACGTCTTTGGTTACATTCTCAACACAGTCTGCTTTACAAAATAATAAATAAAACAGTCAAGATTTGGTTAAAATCCAGGCAAAGATTAAAAACTTCTTTTTTTCAGGAACTCAGACGAAGAAGTCCCTTTAAATTCGTGTTTTGTTATATCCATAAACGATAAAATCCCAGTGCTACGGTAAGGCATGTAAATACTGAACCTGAAAGAAAATAAAGATGGGGAGGAAAATGGCATTAACACTGACATTAAATAACATCAAATCAATAGCTCTCAAAACATCTCTTCAGCAAGCTATGTACACATCTTACTAAAATACTAAAAATTCAATGACCACCCCACCCCATGTGAGAAAAAAGGTAGGAAGAGAATAAAAATTACAAATAAGAAGGAGAAAAAAAAGAGAATGCTGGAAAACTGTCAAAAGGCTGAAAGAAACCCTTACTTGCTTACCATTCCAAGAAGATCAATATAGCAATTTACAGATGTAATGTCAGGAAATAAATAACAGGATTAATAAATCACAGTCAAGTAGTCAAGTATTTAGCAATCAAATAAATGAAAGCCATTTTTAACAAGGCTTATCAGTTTTCTATTTTAAAAATTTCTACTTAAATGAAATCAAATTTTTCTTTCAAGATATACACACAAAATATTTTTGCCTTTGTTTGCAACAGGAGCATTTCAAATACAATGCAAATGATTTTTAATTATTTTTTCTTCCATATAGAGTTAAACTTTTTTTTGAGTAGGAATGGTAGGGAAAAGAATTTCCTCTCATTATAATAAAGCACCTTTTATTTTCCATTTTATTGGTTCCCTCTAAAGCATATGTCTGAAATACAGTACTATGAATAGGCTTATGCAATTGTACTTTTGACAAAACCCACTGTGAAAAAATAATCAGAAAATCTAAATCAGAAGAATAATTTTCTACTGTAAACTTCATTTAATAGTACTGCACCCTCAGTAGTAAAATGTCAAAATATTGAAGTTACCTAAGGCAATAATGTAGGCACACATATATAGTATTTTCTTCAAGCTCTTGTATAAATATGGAAGTTTAAAGAATATGTGGCTTTGAACAATCAGAAAAGCTGAAGTGTTCCTTTTCGCACATAGATCTCCATCAGATGGATGAAGAAATCCTAGTAATGCACACAGCAAGCTGCTTACATAAATTAAGTCAGTCACAGAAGAAGTTTTTGGTCCTTGTCAACAGGCAGTCTTTTAGATTTCTCACACATATTATTATTAACAGTATAAAGAAGGGCAAAAACCTGAAAAAAGTCTGTGCGAAATAAAGTTGTGAATCCTAGGAAACTTCTTCTGGGGTAAGTACAGAAATAAGGCTGCTAACCTTGCCTAAGACTATTTCAAGTTTGGTTCTTCAGTCTGTTTGTTTTTTTTTTAAATCAGAGTCTTTATGAATACAGTCAATTGAGAGTTTGCCAAACATTTAACGATGTTTGGCAGTTTCACCATCAGAGACAACCACCATATTCCTTACCTGCTAAGTACTTGATATTATCAAGTTTGTGCGATTCGAGCATTGTTTTCAGATCTGCAACTTCAGTGTCTATTTTTCTGTCTGTCTGAGTCAGAGCTCGGTCTTGTTGTGCATGCTAAAAAGCAAAGCAACAAAATGATGCAATTTGAACACTTCCTAGTTTATTTAGAAATTTAACCCATCCCTTCAAGTTGTATTTTTGCTTCCTCCTTAAATGCATATTAATTTGCATTCTTACAGAAGTTACAGAATATTCTGAGTTGGAAGCGATCTACAGGGATCGTAAGTCCAGCTCTGAAGTGAATGGCCTGTACAGACCTGTGCAGGGATGGACTCCACAACCTTGGTGTTACTAGCATCATGCTCTAACCAACTGAGCTAATACAGACCTTACTCAAAGAGAACAAGTTCCTTCTTAGCTGATTATATCCAAGGAATCGAGTAACTTGGTGAACTCAGGAAATTTTTGTGACTATGTGTTCCTTAAGTCATCTAGAAACTGGCAGAACTGGATGCCTTCTTATCTCAGTCTAACAGCATAAACATTAACTTCAATCTGCCATTCAGCCCACTGACTAAAGTCACTGCTCCATTTTAAGAGCTATTGAGAAGCCTAAGAGCCTCTCGTGACAAAATTATACTGGAGCAGAGAGATTTATGGATAATTAGAAAAACTGAGAATTGGCCTTCTGTCATAGCAAAACATGTCTTTGTCTTGCAATGAGTTCTACCACAAAACCAGCTACAAATTCAGAACTTGATTATGACAGAAGACAGGACTTTTGCTAAAAAAATATGGATAGAATTATTACTCAGAAGAGACTGAAAAATCCAGCTTGTAAACTGAAACAGCTGCTGAGTTGCTGATAGTTTCAAATCAGCACTACTGAAACATTGTGTATCAGTTAATGATTTACTGCTAGATGACTTCCTAGGGATAATTCCCTAAACTACAGAAAGGAAACAAAGAGAAGTAGTAGTGCTTGCTAAAAACCTCCTCTAAAATGAAGGCAAATCAGTCTAGCAAGGAGTTTCTCTCTGAACGTGGGGGAAAGAATTAATTTCACATTATGAGTGCAATTTCAGCTACAGAAAATACTACATGCATTGTTTCAAAACAGAGTGACTACTGAATAGCTCATATATACACACAAGAGGGTCTAATAATATATACGAAAGCATTTCTAGTCTGTAGACACTTAAGTTAAAGTGCATAAGGACATCACCAAGTCCAAAAAGGACACCAGGTCTGTAACACAAGTACAAAAAGATTTGCTGTGTAATAATCAGATACTGAGTTCTTACCAATTCTACTATTTCTGTCCTCATTTCAAGTAGTTTTCTTTCATTAAGTGAATACTAGAGGGAGAAAAAAAAAAGTTAAACATGATACTGTCCTTAAACTTTTTTTTCCTTTTTTTTCCCCCCACTTAAAATCATGTTTCTTTGTTTCCAAATTACACAGAACACATAATCTGGACAAGATTATTGTCTGGCAGCACTTGGGAGACAGCATTGTAGGGTACCTGCTGTCCTTTTGACAAGCACACTTCAGAAATGTGACCTGCAACAAGTTCTTCAGACACTCATCTTCCACAAAAACTGTGTGTATTAGTAAGCAGCTGGAAGAAAGGCTGGCTGATTTGCATTTCTGAAAAACAAGGACCTATGACTCTAAACAGTAACTCTGGAACAGCTGACTAATCCATTGAGCATACAAGCACAACCAAGACTGAACCATCTGCTGCCTTCAGGAAGGGGAGAACGCTTTTAAATCACAAACTCAGCTATCAAAGAAATTTTTAGCCAGCACTGCATGCACTCACAATCTGAATTGTTCTGACCTCTATCATTATACGGTATATTTGTTAAAAACAGAGCATTTGTATTGCACATGAAGTCTTCTGTTTGCGGATCACTGGAAGCTTTGGCTTAATTTTAAGTTACGGCTATTTGGGTTCAAGGAAAAGTTAAATCCAAAATAAGGAAGCACACCTTTAAAGCAGGTTACCTTCCTGACTCATGAACAGGCTTGATTTACCCTGACACCTATAGTGGTTCCTGACCCACTACTGGAGCAATTAAATTATTCATAGACAACCGATAAGGCACCAATTTCCAGGGAAGAGTACTAAGGTCATCAGGCACCCATCTCAGAATCCTGAGTTAAACAGCAATAACTTTATCTACTGACATTCCCGCATGGAAAGTCACCTTATTTTTCCTTCACTCTGGAAGCGTATTTCATTTTACCATTAAAATCAGATTAATCTACATAAATGCCTCAGCACTGAAAAACAATCCTTAAAGATCTAGAGCTCTGTTTGGACTTTTGACTGATCTGAAGTTAAAAGACAGCAGGCTGTAACAAATGTAGAAAATTACATATAGACAAATAACAGTATGTCTACAATTGATGGGAGAGTCACTAGATTCTGCAAAATGAAGAGAGGTATAAGAAAAGAAATTTCGACATTTAATATAAATCTCCATTTTTGAAAGCGTCAAGATGCCAGAATATTGATAAAATAATCAAATCAAAATTATGTTTCGGTAGAAATGCAAGAATTGGACCTCACATTGATGAACCATGAGAATTAAAATAATTTTATGGACTGAAATAGCTCATCTGTTTTACTTTAAATAGATGCAGTTAGCCAAATACGCATCTTTTGGATGATTTATATTCTACAAGCTTCTTTCTGGATGTTTCTTATAGTTTTGTTTTGTGTCTAGAACTGTCTAGGTCAGACCCAAGGATTTTAATCTTAGGTTTAAGATAGTGAAACTGGCCTTTTAGTGCAAGGCATCACCACATCTGTAACAACATAAACATAACAGTGCATTAAAAAAAAGGAAGGCCAAAGCTAAACCTCCCCCTCTGAAATTCAACAGGGAGATTTGTCCTTAAGTCCACATTTTTCACAGTGCAGAAAAAATTCAATTTTGCCAGATACATCTTGAGTTTTTTAACTGCAAACTTAGAGGCACTGTGATGCATGAACACTTGAATATATACAAGTTTTTGTGCTGTACTTCAAGTTTTTAAATCACATCTGTACACTGAAGATATAAATCACAGCATAAAGAGAGGTGCATTAAGCAATGCAGGATTCTCTGAGAAATAAAAGTAGAAGAGACTATAAAATAAAAAACTAGAAAAAAATAAAAGATAAAGCATTTAGAATTTGAAACATTAAAGACTGCCAACATCAGTGTAGACAAATTAAGAAATTATCTTTCAGCACTTATTCCACGTAAAACTGAAGAATAAGAACATTTTACTTATTGCTTCAAGTTAAAACAATTAAAACTTTGGACATTTCTCTTCTGAAAAGTAACTTAGTAAGAATGCACAGTAACTTTCCATTATCCTGAGTTTTATTCTCAGAAAGCTGGATATTCAGTCCTTAGTCACATTACATCTGAAGGAAATATAACAATGATCCTGTGCCTACTGTAGAAAATACTGGATTAAGTCTTTCCCCCAACTCAGCATATGTGCTACAACCTGCTCCCCATTCAGCTGCCTTTTTCCTTTTCTGTTCACGCATTGCAGAGCTGGCAATTAAATGGTGGGGTGGGGGGAGGAAAAAAAGAAGAGCAGTTTCCATAGAAACTATGAAATTATAGTTGCACAACAGACTACAAAGTTGGCCAACTTTTTAAAGAGAAACTTGACATGCACAGTTTGCCTTTCCTGGGAGGCAAAATAAAGTTGTGTTCTGCATAATAGACAAAAGTTCAGATTCTAGGATCCTACATGAATATACAAGAAAACACTGCTGCTCAATTTATCACTGGTGCAGTGGTTTCATAAAGGTTTTGCAAGCCTGAAGTATTGCAAAGCTTATGATAGACACAATGACTACATTTCATATGATGTTTTTTTAAAACATTAGCATGAAGTATTAACCTTTAAACAAGAACTCTACCTGCTCAAATTGTACTTTATTCAGGCATCTACCACGGGGGGCTAACAGATTGTTAGTCATTACACTGAGCCCCAACACAGCTGTTACCTCAGCTAATCATTGTGACAAGCTTTGAGGGCCGCACACAGAAGATAAATGATATCTACTTGAACACTTCTTATTGCCTGGATTGAAGATAAATATTTATGTCTTTATTACATACCTGGGAAAAAGGACTGAGTAAGAAATACTAATAATTCAGAAAAAAATCATTAAAAGATCTTTCAGTTTAGAAGATGCAATTTCATTGAGATCCTAAAAGCTACAGAAAAAAAAAATCTATGAGAACAGAACTCTATTTAGAGTGCTATGTATAATGCAAAAAGTTGTTGATCTTCTAATTTTACATCTACATTACCCTAAATTAAGATTACATCAATTCAGATCTACCAGGTATTTCAAAGCTCAAAATCAACAGAAATCAGGATAACTTATAATAAAAAAAAAAATTAAAAAAAAAAAAATTACAACTAGCTCCACAGCTAGATACAGGGAAATGAAACATCTTCAATGATGATTCAACAAAATGTGTAAATTTCATTAAGTGTGAAAATAGAGAAAGAGATATACTAATAAAATAGAAAACCCTCTAGGCAGCCAGTCAGCACATTAGATTAAATATCTAAAACATTTAAGTGTATTAGATTTTTATGTCAGATCAATCCTGACATTAAAACAAGATCAAAATAGGTAAGACATACAGACCCAAACATGGCACCTTACATATACCAGCATAAGGACGAGTAACTTGGATTAAAACCATCTTGAGGCTGAGTGATACTATAGGTTAGTATGAAAATGCTCTTTGGGTAAGATGCTCTTACCCAAATTTGGAGATTACTCAGTGTCGAGATGCTTCTAGAAGAAGGTAACTAAAACTTACCAGTTCTTTTACTCTGCTCTTCTCTAGGTTTAGGTTTAACTTGTTATCTGCACGAACTTTGGTAATTTCATCCTAATGAGAAAAATTGATAAAGCAGGAAGCAAGATTTTCTGTTTAATCATAAGCAAAATGAATTTGACAAATAAATCCTATCTTTATTTATATATCTCATGAATCAAGCTTCTTTCCAGTTAATGTATATAATTATCAGAAGTATTAAGTATTTCTATTCTTCACCTGGGAAATATCATAGTCTATAGTATGAACTGGATCTCAAAATCAGAACCTAAAAATTACTTTTAATCCTGAGAACAGCACTTAACTGAGAGCACATCCTTCTATAAATGCAGAGAATGTTTCATATATCCTGTAACTCTCCCTGATATCTAGAAACCCATGCCTGGCTATACCTGTAAGTTGGATTTCTTCCATGAAGCAATCTTGATGCTCAAAATAATTTTCAAAGCAGTTTCTAACCTTCCAATGTAAAAGAAAATCTGTTTCTAAAGAGTACATCTAGGGCTTTCAAAAAAACCTTTAAAAGTCAGGAAATGTTTATCACATTTTTAAACACCTAACTTTATAAAACTAACATTACGTTGTACACTTGCATTTTACTTTATCAATAGCTGTGAGTCCTGCTTTTCCCAGTGACAGCTGCCATTTTAATGCAACCTCCTGGCAGGAATTCCAGCCAGCTGACAGTTTGTCATGCGGCAAACTGCTGATCAGATGAGTATGTGGGAGAAGCAAAAGACTGCTGATGTTCTGGGAGATTCTACTGCTAGAACCAAGTAAGCATTTCTCAAGTAGGCCAATGCCAACTCATTAGGTTAGCATTAATAATAATTAGACTCAATTTCTATGTTTGAATTTTGAACTTTAATTGGTTTATCATTAGTTGTCATTGCAACAGAATACGTTACAGTTTAATAAATCAAATAATAGAAATATTTTTTCTTAAAGTTTTACATTGTGCCTTTTTGTATGAGCAAGCATAAAACAACTTGCCCTTGTGAGAATTAAATTTACAGTTAAAAGTAAAATATAAAGGCATCTAACTTTTAAGAAAAATGACTCAAATCCTTGATGCTCTACCAGTGGATTATACTAACTCATTTACATGCAACTAGAACCATAAAAATTAGATGACAAATGTATTTTAAAACAGAGTAAGTTTTCTACACAGAGCCTGTTTTCTTGCAATGGTCATTTGCTCCCAAACACATGGGACCAAACATAATGGTCTCAAACTTGGTAGCCTTAAAAAGCTGTTTAAAGACTATTTTAAATTCTAGACCAGTAACAGGTAAGTCTACAGAGAAAAAAGAAACAAAAAACCACCAAACCAAACAATCAAACCCCCACAACTAGTAAGTACTGTAATTTTAAATGTATGCTGCATGTTTAATGTACAGGCAGCCCTAAATGCAGAACTTCACTCAGCCTTAACCGTGATACGGCAGCTACTTTCTGAATCTGCATTAAGGACATATAAGTAAAAATATCTTCTGGTGTATTTTGGTTCACCCCTTGTACTAGTCACAGCTTCCTGCCCCCATACATGAAGTATGCATTAAAGTGCCTTTGCTGCAGCCCACAGCGTACTGTCAACAGCAATTTCAGTACCACATGTATCACAACAATTAAGAACAGCTTAGAAAATAAAATTCTGAAACTAATGCTTCTTATTTTTTCCAGCTAGTTAGACAGGTGTAAATTCTTAATTACATTGGTATGGTATCTTACCATGACTTGCTTCTTTATCTGCTGAAGTTCAAGTTTTATTTTCTGTGAGAGTATGAAAAAAATTGTAGACTTTATTACTGTATATAGAATCACACAATGTAGAAATCTACTGAATTTGCATGATCAGTGACTATAATCCCTAATATGAAAAGGAAAGCAAACCAAGCACTATTCTATGTCCTCAGCATGTGTGCAGATGAATACACACACGTTTACTCAGTACTGTGCCCTTCCAAACAACACCACAAGGCAGAAATCAGCACTGTCTCACTGGCAGCTCTCCTAACACAGCCCAGGAGGCCGCTGGCAGCTTTTGCCACAAGGGCTCATCACTGGCTCATGGTCAGCTTAGTGCCCACCAGGCCTTTCCTGCCAAGCTGCCTTCCAGCCTGTCCTGGTGCCTGAGGGTATTCCCCAGGGGCAGGACTGGGCATTTCCCTTTGTTCAACTTCATGTCACTCCTGTTATCCCACTTTCCCAGCTTGCTGATGTCCCCGTGAATGGCAGCACAACTGCCTGGTGTATCAGCTGCTGCTCCCAGCTCTGGATCATCTGCAGACTTGCTGAGGGCGCCCTCTGCTCTGCCCCATCAACAAGGCCATTAATGAAGGTGCCAAACCATCCCAGCCCCAGTCACCTCCTTGGGTACAAGATGCTTTTCTACATCATTAGAGAAAAAAACCCCCCAAGTTCAAGAATAGCACTTTCCACAACAGTGATTTTTACCTCGTTTTCTGAACGAAGTGCTGAAAACTCACTTTTTTCCAAAATAATCATATCCTTTTTCACACCACCAATATGGGACATTACTTGCTGAAGCGCAATTTCCTTTAAAAGAAGGAAGAAGAACCTCAGAACATATCACAACTATAATGCTTTTTCTCATCTGTGCCTACAAATATGATAGACTATTTTGGTACCCTGAAATTTTTAATTCAGCAATTTCGGATTGATTACCCAAGTTTCGGAACACAAGATAGAGTGCCAGTGACAAAATAAGCAAGTTAGGCTCAAATGATGGTAATGTCTGACAAAATTGGCAGTGCTAACACAGATCAGAATAATTCAGTTATTAGCCTAGGAAACATTTGCTTCCAAGTCATCAAATTCTTAAGCTAGCAAAGGCATTAGGGAGAGCTCTCTCTGAGCCAAATGAGGAAAGCTGGCCTTCAGACCAAAATTCCTCAGCGCAACCACACTCTTCTGTAACTACCTCCTTTTTGCCACTCCCTGCAAGGAAGTCATTCTGCCTCACTACTCAGAATCACCCACTAATGCTTTGAATTGCTCTTCTCAGTCTATTACCCTGAACTGACAGAAGACAAACAAGAATTCTCTGCAACTCTCAAGGATGGAAAAGTCTGTAGACGTTGTTCTAGATCCTACACTACCCACACATGGCAATAGGAACTGCCTATTTGGAATTTCTCCACTATAGATCTTCCTCTAATAAGTAGTCCTTTGCTTTTGTTTCTGGACTAAGACCCCTACATATCTGACGCAGCACTCTAACTTCAGTTTTGTCACGAAATGCTATTTAACTTGCAGCATTTTATTTCTAAGTAGCATCTAGAGATGCCTCCCTAGGCTACCTGACCACAACACTGAACAAAATGGGTCAGTGTTCTGGACACATTACAAGAAGTCTACAGAAAGCACTGCATGGACACCTCTCGTCTTACTCCTGAGTGTCTCCAGATTGCTCGTTCTCTCTTCTCCTCAGTGGACTCAGCAAACAGAGACCAGAATCTTCCATATTCTTTCTCTTATTCATGTCTATACATACACGCACACGTATACCTGTTTTTCCTAAGGGTTTATCTAACCAAGGTAGTACTTTGATAGTATCTCATCCACAGCATTCCCAATCTTTCTTCCAATTCTTTGTTCTCTTTCTGCAGAACCCCTTGTGCAATCAGAGACTATAAGGAAGTACAGATTTATCATGGGGCCCTGTGTTTGTGGCACACACACTTCCTGAGCTGCCATACAAACCTACACACTTCATCTTAATGGCAGGAAGTCACTTGAGGGTCAAATTTAACAGTCTCACAAAACATCTACCAGCAGGAGCAACATTAAATTCAATACAAAACAACTTTCATTGAAAAAAGCTAGGCATAGAAGGAGGCGGAGACTGCTTATTGTAAAATACAACTAACAATGGGAGCAAAGGACCCTTTAACACGGCATTCCCTGAGTGACTGTGGAACAAATTCAGCACAAGAGGAGTAAGGACTCGCATGTTTGGTTTGCCTACAATCTAAAAGCTAGTAAGGATGCAATCTCCCTAGATGGAAAGTGGCACAAAATCCACTTTTGCAGTATCCCACTTTTTAATGAGAGACCCTTCTGCCAAGAGTTTTATACTACAGAGAGGGCAGCTGCTGTTTTGTCATGTCTCAAGACAGCAGCCTGGTTACTACGAAACAAGTTACGGCTTGTGCTCAGAAGGTGACCTGGGGCTGCGAACGCCAGGCTCACAGAGCAGCCCCAGAGGTTGTACTTCAGCTCAATTCTAATACAACATAAATGCCACAGTGAGACATGGAAATAAATAAACAAGTACCACATAACAGAGTGGTAAATAACTGAGGGAATCTGTACTTCCTTTTTACTTGGTCTACAAAAGAATACATGTAGAAATTCAAATCCAGCATTGAATACCTCTTGTGCCTGTCTAAGCCTTCTCAGCAACTCTGTGTCACCTTACTGTAAGGTTGAAACTAAAAAACGACTTGTGGTTAACATTGCAACCCACACTAAAATCTCAAGGTCCATCTCAACACTTTGGTGACTATTTGATAAACTCAAGACAAAATGGACCAGTCAATAGATACTGAGGAATATTTGCTCTTCACCTTCAAAATTCTAAAATGCAGTGTCTAACAGTAACAAATAGCAACACATATTTCATTAGCAGGCATACCAGGCTTTAATTTACTTTAACCCCACCGCTGCCTCTGATCTAACCTGCTGGACTTTGGTGACCATGTCCTTGTAAATCATATCCAGGTTGGTGTTCATGATTTTCACTAATGCAGATACAATGACCTCCGACTGCTGAGTAGTGAACCCTAAACAAAACAAATTGCAACATTCAGAGAGAGACCCAAATCTGGACAGTTTACAAGAAATTCCACTTGCTGATACTCAGCATCAAATTACAACAAATGTCAGTTATGAAAGGTAATAAAATACAGACCTCTTGATCCAGCACTAACAAAAGAACACAGTCAATACCTGCAAGTTTCTCCACCCCAAAATTATGTCTGTGACATAGGGTGACTGCTTCTGTAGTACAGCACTACTATACTCTCAGCGGAATAAACAGGGAGTTTCCTAGAGTTATTGTAGAATGTCACCTCTCAAATGTGGTTACTTCCATGAGCAAGCAAGAATTCTGACCCTGAAAAGCAGATACTTACTTCATTATGCTATAAAACTTCAGTGCCACTGAAGATGTACAAAACTCAACAACTAAAAACAAAGCCAGTTGCCCTGATTTTAGGTCTACCAGCTTCTGAGTGCCTATTAGAAACCTTTTAAACTGAATATATTGAGAACTTCAGTAAAACACTGTCCCTAAAAATACTGTCATCTTTTCCACCCTCAAAATGTAGGAGTAAAAATGTCACGAACAAGAGTTAATCATTATAAAAAGAAACACTTGCAAAAGCATGATTACTTCCAACTAACCAGCAGTTCAGCACCAGCAAGCACAGCTAAGAACAAATCACTTTCAACAGCTGAGCTGATATAAAAGTTTACTACCACCAAAGGCTCCCTCTCCCCTTATCCCTCCTCCTGACACTCTGACCTGTGCTCACTCAACTGACCCAGCAGCTCATTAAACTGGTGTCTTGGAAAACCAATAAAGCCGAAGAGGTGGAGAGTTTCCTGAGAAGTTCCAGGCATAAGGAAAAAGAAGAAAGCACCTGGCAGGGGAAAGGGACTAGGAATGGAGAGGTGTTACAAGTCACTTCAGCTGTATCGACCTTCACCTTAGGGCACCTCTCCCACCTCAGCATTTAATCCAAAACGATCTACTCTCTTATCCATATTTTAGCATAATACTATTTTATAGTCTTCTACACTCTATCCTAAAAGCTGCACTGTACAAAGTAGTCCATATGCCATCCAATTGTAACACATTGGTGCATATTCAAGGTGCAATATACTAAATATGAAGGAATCCAATTAATACATTTTGAACCACTACTTTGAAAGCCCTGGGGTTTTTTTGCTCTCAGTTCTTAAAATTTCATTTTCTTCTTAGCTTTTTTAACTACGAGTAGGGTAGTAAATTATTCCAAATAAAGTTATATAAGCTCACTGTTTCCCTTTTGAAGCCACAAAGAAACCTCTATGTCCTTACCTAGTATATAGATAAGCCCCAAAAAATCCATAAAAATCAAGGTGTAACACTGCATGTCAAGGAAAAGTAACAACAGACTTTGTAAACTAAAAACTGTTGAAAGACATTAAAAATAGCTATTTGTTTCAAAGAAATTACCATTTTCTTCCAAGAGGCATACCAGCGCATGAGTGTCAAAATAAAGCCTCCTATTTCCCAGTAAGGAAATATTCTCTTTGCTTTGTAAAGATGATGACACAGAGATGCTTACATCTGGGGAAAAAAAAAAAAGGAAAAGATAAACAAAACCGAAGTTATTTCTTAAGAAAGAATTTTTTAGCAACATGTTTGCTTTCCAGGAGTTTCCTTACTACCCACAATGTTTCTCACTTATGATGAAATACTTTGTGTTGAGATTACCACAGCTTGCTTGGATGTGAAAAGACATCTGACTAATAAATTCTATGTGCAAGAGCAGGAAAACAGGACACTATGCTACTGTCACCCTTACAAGATGCTCTCCAGGAAGACAATGTTCTGGGGAAAATCCCACAAAGTGACGAGGTCCTGCATCTGTTCCTTTACTGGAATCACCACAGCAGGTGGGACCTGTGAGCACTTCAAAGCTGTGAGGGCTAAATCCACACACTCTGTCCCTTTGTTAAAGAAGTGAACCTTCATCATTTGCCATTTAGAAAAAAAAGTAATCACTCACAATTTGCCATTTACTGTTTTTGCAGAAAGTATTTTTAACATTGAATGCCAATCTAAGACAGTGCGTTCTTTCCACTGGGATATGTAGCCTACAAAGCACCCTGATAGAATGAACGAGAGGCGGGGCATGAGGTGAATCAGCAGGAGGCAGAATCACGGAATCAATTAGGCTGGAAAAGACCTTTGAGATTATCGAGGCCAACCTATGACCGAACACCACCTTGTCAGCCAGACCATGGCACCGAGTGCCACGTCCTTAAACACCTCCAGGGACGGGGACTCCACTACCGCCCTGGGCAGCCCATTGCAAAGTCCAGTCACCTTTTCTGTGAAGGAATTCTTCCTAATGTCCAACCTAAACTCCCCCGGCGTTGGCTTGAGGCTATGTCCTCTTGCCCTGTCGCTGGCTGTCTGAGAGAAGAGGCCGACCTGCACTTTGCTACACCAGCAAATGTGCAGAGTGATGAGGTCCGCCCTGAGCCTCCTTTTCTCCAGGCTAAACGCCCCCAGCTGCTCTGCGTGGGACCTACGCTCCAGCCCCGTCCCCACGGCCGCTGCCCGGCCGCTCCGTGCCCTCAGGACACCCCGTTCCCCCGGGCTCACCCCGTGCCCTCAGAACGCCCCGTTGCCCCGGGCTCACCCCGCTGCCCGCGGTGCCGNCCCCCCGCCGCTCGCGGCCGCGGCCGCCTGGGCCCCGGCCATGGCCGCGCCACCGCTCCCGACGGCGGAAAAGGCGAGGGGAAGCAGGGAAACCGCTGCCGCCGCTGCCGTCGCCACTACTGGGATGCCATGGCTGAGCGCACGCCGCCCCGGCGTCTCACTTCCGCCACGGGCGCCGTCCCGCTTCCGCCTCCGGGACGCAGCCGAACGCGGCAGGTGACGCGGCGAGCCGCGGCGATTGATCCTGCGGTTCACGCGGCGGCCGCGGCGAGAAGAGCGGCGCGGGCGGGCCAGTGCCTGCGAGGGCGATGCGGACTCGGTCCGGAGGAGACAGACACTCCCCTGGTCATGGAATCGCAAGATCGAGGGGTCGCAGGATGGTCAAGGCTGGAAGAGACCTTTGAGATCATCTAGTCCTGCCGTCAGTGCCGTTAGTGTAACCCCTAAACCACTAAACCAGACAAACAATTTCAGACAAAACTTGTCGCTCTGCAATAGGACTGAGATTTCAGGGCTTGAAGGTATTAACCACGTAATGCACGGGATTGGGCACTTGGTGGGTCTGGAGCCTTAACCATTGAACAGGTGCCCTAAGCACTAGAGTGGGTCAAGTGTGCTGTGTGTTTGGTTCTGCCAAAAATACAGGTTTCTGGGAAATGCAGGAAAACAAGGTTTTTTCCTTATGTGCTGTTGTTGACACATAGTACTTAATATTTGTCGGAAGTTAATAGGAGAAGAAGTCAGTTCATCCCACTGACGTTTTCTCCAGGCAGCACTTATTTCAGAGCGAGTTAATATTTTTTCTGTTAGATACAAATTCACAGAAAAAAGCATGTGGCACCTTTTCTTCTTCCTACTGGAATCAGTAATTACAGCAAATCAGTATGGAGATGGCATCATGCAGGTGTACCTGTATAAACACAAAGGTAGGTGACCCACCGTGGCACACGGCAGTGTCACTGCAGCGGAGACTGCACGTACACAAGGCCAGCAGGTCTTTAGAAGCACCTCCCTCCAGCTGCTGTGGTGATAAAGCAGAACTGTAGGAGCCCTTGGTGTTTTTACAAAATAAACGATAAATATTTCTTCAATGTATCAGAGAGATATTATTACACTTGCAGACTGCATGAACAGCCATGTCTCAAACCACATGTGCTGTTGACAGTCAGGGACATCAGCGGGACAGCCGTGTTTGTTTTCATTGTAAGTAAAAGCAGAAACATGCCCAATGTTCACTGCATCTGCTTGGCTGCTCCATGCACACTGCCTGGCAGTAATTGCTGACATTTTTGAGTCTGCAGGCAGTTACCTTTTCATTCTATGGATGATTCAGAAACTGGTGCAGTGTATTTTCTTTGATACTTTCTTCAATGATCCCTTTCAAAGCCATGTGCTTGCTATGGCAATTGAAAGACAAAACTATGACTACTGAAGTGTCTTCTTTTATATCGTGTCAGTTTGCATTTTGCAGTTGTTTTTTGTGCCTGGACATGATTGCAGATAATGTGTGCAAGAAGTGCTGTACAGATGGAGGTTCTGACTGCAACTGGAGTCTGCCCATTCAGGGTCAAATGCACCCACACATGCTGCCTATCACACAGTGCCCCTTTTCATCTTCTCTAATGAAAGCAAAGTCCCTACCACGAGCTGCAGAGATCTCCTAGGGCAAATGACTTTCTGTATTTGTGTGAGAGATCGACGTTTTCATTTTTTTTCCCTTTCCAGTGTCATGTTGCCAGTTGAAGGAGGTGATTCTCTCCCTCTACTCAGCTCTTGTGGGACCCCACCTGGAGTAGTATGTCCAGCTCAGGGGTCCCCAACAGATTCAGGACATGGACCTGCTGGAGTGAGTCCAGAGGAGGGTCATGAACATGATCAGAGGGCTGGAGCACCTCCTGTACAGGAGAACAGGCTGAAAGAATTTGGATTGTTCATCCTGGGGAAGAGAGGGCTCCAGGGAGAGCTTGTTGCACCTTCCTGTACCTAAAGGGGGCCTACAAGAAAGACGGGGAGACTCTAACTACAAGGGCATATAGTGGCAGGATGGGGGGAATGGCTTTAGACTTGGAAGAGAGTTGGTTTAGATTAGATATTAGAAATTGTTTAGTGTGAGAGTGGTGAAGCACTGGGACAGGTTTCCCGGAGAGGCTGTGGATGCCCCAACCTGGTCTAATGTAAGGTGTCCCTGCCCATGCCAGGGGGGCTGGAACCAGATGCTCTTTAAGGTCCCTTCCAACCCAAGCCATTCCATGATTCTGTGATCTTCCACATCCCAATTTTGACCATTTTCTCCATGTTGAAGATTGTTGTGTACTAACCAGCTGGTAGATTCACTGAATTCTGGAGGCACCTTCAGTAGGCTGCAGTAGCTTCAGAGTTACCTGTTTCAGTAACTGGGCGTTGGGGACTCATTTCTGCACGAAAAATGGTGCAGTTGCAAGCCAGGAGAGGACAGGACAAAAAACTTTCTGCTATTTCATGGTTCTAAGTTGCTTAATGCTTGGGTTTTCTCTATCCATTACCCCTTGAAAGCCAATAGACCCTGTTTAAAGACTGTAAATGAAGCAAATGCTTCATGTCCTGCTAGCTTCATCCCTGCAGGCACACGGCATTCACTGATCTATGGAGTTACAACCCCCTTGGTTGTAAAAGTGAGATGTGCAGGGAAAGAACAAGTGGTGAATGACCTTAAAAACTAGGGTAACAGAAATGGTGAAGTAATGCAAAGTGCAAAATAAGGACTAATTACAACATCTTCTGTACTTTTAGGTGAAAACTGAAGGAGGGTAAAGTGAGCTCTGGGATGTATTAATTGACCCACCAATGTGCTATGGCTGCAAGGAAAGCAAATGTAACCCCAAAGTGTATCAAGTAGGATATTTTCAGTAGTTCACATGGAAAGTTTCATTGACCCTTGAGTATAATGTAATTTCAAGTATGAAATACAATTCTGGTCACTTCAGTACAGTAAAGATGAATCCAAACTGAGACCCTTGTGTAAACAGGATAATTAAGGGGAGCGAAGCATCCTTTCAGTCGCAGGTGATTAAAAAGAAACTGGCTTGTTTAACTAAGCAAAACAAAGCTTGAGAGAGGTTCTTGTTTCCATCTGTAAGCAAAATGGAGGAGTAAAAATGGAAAAAAGAAGAAATAACTACTGTTTACTTGAAAGAACATTATTGGTAAAAGACCATTTGGTGTAAAGTGGCTGTAAATAAATGTAGATTGGAAATTAAAATATTTTTGCTCAACAGTACAGCTTGTGAAAAGCTTCTCCACAGGAATGAGGAGGGATCAAAAACTGGAATCAGTTCTTAGGTGAGTGTGGTTCACTTGTAAAAGGGATTTTATAATGCAGTTCACTATAATAGCAAGAGACTGGTTCCTGTGCCCTTGCATTAATTCTTTGCTCTCGAGGTTCTTCACTTTGCACCTCAAGCATCTGGGACTAGCCACTGTCAGAGATAGACTAATGAGCTGAGAGTACCACAAGTGCAATCCAAAATAGCACTGACTAGTACTGTTACTAACTTCAAATACTTTAACACAGTAATTTATGTAGAGTTTAGGGGGATTAACAGCTGTCGGGGTGATGAATGCCCCAAACTATTCTTAATTCTAAATGGGAAAAGCTAAAAACCTCCCAGGTTGGAAAAGAGTCACCAGTGCATGAATGTTTTCCCACGTTGAATGGAAGAAAAGGGCTATAACAGCTTTCAAATGAATGTGCAAATGATAAGATGCATTTCGGGTAATTTCAGTGCTGTTATGTCAGGGGTGAGCGTGCCCCGGTGGTTTTAAAGTAAAGGCAGTACTCAAAACACCGAAGGCAGAAAACAAAAAGATACCATTGTTTTCCTTATCTACAGCAGATAATAATTTTAAGTGCTCAAAATCTTCTCCGCTTCTTTTCAGGGGAATGCATAGGCAAAGTTCTTCCTCTATTATTTTGTTTTCTTTCTAGGGGAAAAATCAGTGATGAGTATGTGATTTCTTCCACTGTATTTGTTTACGCACGAGAACAGGTGTATGGCTTGTAAGGAAGCAAAGATCGCTGAGGAATAAAGCCAAAATGATCCTACCCGTAGGTGGCAGCAGTAACTACTGCTGGTGCTGCCTGTCGATGCTACTCCAATTCAGCATTGGGACCCTGACAAGGTTTAAACCAATTGACCTGATCCTCTGAGTCGCTAAACAGCCGTTCCAGAGAGCTTAAAATGGGGTCATGCACCGAACTCCTTGCAGAAACCACCAGCAGAGTGCATCTCCCTGGAAGCTGGTTCAATTGCCAGAAATAACCCTGCTGTGATTTCTTGGAGGAAGGAGGTATAAAATTTATTCAAGTGCTGTGGTTGACAGCAGTAAGAAATGGCATTTATATTAGAATATTAAATCCTGCTATGTTCTCAAAGGATGTGTTTTTCCTGTAGAATGAACACATAGATACCATCTGTGTTTAAAGCTATCAAAACTGAGTGCCATTACAATGGAGGACAATTTGGATCAATATCCCTTCCTGCTAACCCAAGAATTATCTTGTATACAAAATATTTATGTATTCACCACCTTTGACTGAATAAAGGCAGGAGGAATTGTTTTCATGACATGGAAGGGCAGCAGCAGCTGCTTCTGACTGCTGTATGCAGTAAGACAAAAATAAGGGAGGAGATCATCCAGAGGAGTTTCTTATCTTTTATCTTTACATGCTGGGAATCATATAGGTTGCAAATAAGAATTTAATGTCCCCACGACCCTTACTTCTTTCCTGAAGGAGTCCTGCAGTGGGATTGCCCGGCAGGACTTTCTGTGCTGCATTTTAATTTCTCCTCGGAAATCTCTTTCATACTGGCAGAAGATTCAGTAAAAAATATAATTTCCAGGCGAGTGAAAAGGGAAGGAGTAGATTGGAATTTGGGACTCGTCTCGACTGGAAGAATCTTTCCTTCCTAAGGATTATTGTGCGCTGGCTTTTTAACTTTCTGGAAATGCATCTATTATTTACAGTTTTTCCCAGGTGTCTCAGGCAGGGCAGTACAAATATACAAGACAAAGTCAGCAGCCTATGTTTGCTTTTTAATAAGGACATGATATGCTGTGAAGAAAATTAGGATCTGGAGCAGTGTGATGGTGTGTGCAAGGATGCATGAGCAATCTGGGTGTGTTAGCAGCAGTTTTAAAGTTTTACCACTGTCATATGAGGACAGTAGTACTGTAGTGTCCTCTGGTGTAGCGGGCGTTGTGTGCACTGCAGAAAGTGTGGGTTTGAGGGAAGATTTTAAGGAGGAGGCAGAGTAGAGGCTTTGTGGAGTAGTCCAGAGGTGTCTTCCAGGTGTAAATGTAAAAGAGAAAGATTACAAGAATTAGTAGTAGGTAAAAATGTCCATAGAGGGGACAGACATGAACTTAAAGTGGTGAAAGGAGGACAGAAGAGATGAGCACAAAGGTTTGAAAAACAGGCTGAGAATATGATGTGAATATATGACAGACCCAGAGCTGAAGCTGTGCTGACTCTGCATAATGCAGCTGGGAGAGCAATGGGGAAAGACACTAAAGGGGGCTGGAGAAATCCAAATATGGGCCAGGGAATGGTGATAGCGGTGACATTTTGTACTGGGCTGAGGGGTAAAATGAATGTCAGGCAAGATTTGGGTTGTCATGTGAAGGAAGGAAGAGGCAGATGTAGGGAAGGGAAATGGAGGTGAAAAGTGGACGGCCATTACTTGCTGTTCATTATCTGGTGAGACAGTTAAGCAGTGAATCAATTATGATACCAAGCAATTGCATAGATAATGAGTTAAGCAATGAAGCAGTTATACAGCAAATAATTTCTGATATTAAATAAAAATGGGGAGAATCAACAGCAATATGAATCAATTATGCAGAGAACTATTACCAAAATCAGTCAGTTAAGTAGAGAAACAGTTATACAGCAAGAGAATGAATAAATTAATTATCAAGTGGGACCATAATGCTGAGAATTAATTATGCAGAATCCTCCTTTGTGATAAGGGGCATGTCTGAGGCAGCTTCATGCACAGAAAAAAAATCCAAAACAAAACCATAAAAACAGGTGCAAAACTAATGAAGACACAAGTCCTGCACCAGTTGTCAGACCCTTTAAGACATCCTCTCATCCGTCTCTTTGGGCTAGACTAACCTGTGTTGTAATAGGTGCAGAAGCCACTGTAGAAGCAGAGCACAGGAAGCCTGTTTCTCCACCATGCCTTCCTTCACTAGGAGCGTGGACATGAGATACAGGAAGTTCAGAGATGACTTTGTGGCTCTGACAGGTGAGATGTAGAAGGAGCTCATGGTCCCTGTAGTCATCTAAGCAGCACAGAGAGGCTCAGGGTTCTTCATGGCCCCCAGATTACTCAGGGTCAAGCTTTGTGTACTTTCTACCAAAGAGACTGAAAGCTGGATTCTCCTCCCTCTTGCATTGGTTTCCACCTCTAAAAAATAGGTGTCAACCATCAGCAGAGAAATGTTTCCATTTTGTCAGCTGTCTCTACTGTTACAGTTGGATGAAAAACACCTGACCTTTTGGATGCTACACTCTCTGATGGTATCAAATGTAAGGATTCTGCTTCAAGAGACAGCTGTTTTACTTTAAACAGATAAAAATGCAAGGCAGGCCCCAAGGTGGTGGAAAACAAATTTCCAAGCCTTCATTCCTGTGGTATCAATGAAATGTATTGATTTATACAGGGGACACAGTATGCTGTATCATTTTTTCTTTCCAAAAAACCCCCCCCAAGCCCCCAAAAACCCTTCAAGAGAGAAAGGAATCTGTAACATCTTGGAGAGAACAACATGTTTTACCAGTTAAATGCTCAAACCCTTTACCTAGACAACACTTCCATCTAATCCTGTGATAGATTGGCTTGACTTCTGTATCCAGCCAAGAAAACATGCTGAAGTAGATTCTTCCAACTATTATCTTTCCCAAGTCCAGTTGAATTCTTAAGAATGTTGAATTCTTAAGAGTGAACTTTTAGCTAGCAAAAGGTTACTCTTGCTGCTCCCATTCCCCTGCCCCACCAGGGTTAAGGTTGCTGTTTCTCACTACGGCTCAGAAGAGCAATAGTGAAGAGGTCTGCCTTACTGTAACCAGACCTATAGCCTCCCCTTTGGCCAACGCTGCAATGCAAGCACAGAATATTCAGGTCTAAAACATGTTTTTCACACAAACAAGTGTGAAAGGCTTAAGTGCAGCAGTTATTGTTTTTCCCAACAAGGCTTAATGTCATATTTGTTGTTTAGAGAGAGAAAGCTGTATGGTATGTTCTGATGATAATACAAACATGGTAATAGCTATTCGTAGGTTTTTAGCAAAAGTGTTGTGAAACTAATAACAGAAACTTCTTAATACATTAGCCAATATTGTTAAAAGCATAGTAAAGAAATATGTGAAATAGAAAAATATGACATAAAAGTAACTTTAAAGGAAAACAGGATCTGCTGGAGCAGAAACAGACTGATGTGGTTGGATACGATGCCACACTATTTCTGTTCAGCCATGTTAAAAATGCTGTAAACTCATATCTCATCTGAAATGGAGAATGTTAGCTTCAGCTCTTAGTAGTTGCTCCTGTCTGTGGCTTTCTGTCACCGTTTTGGTGCAGCACATCACCAAATCTCGCAGATGCAACTGGCATTAATTTCACAGGATTATCTCTAAGGCAATGTGACAAGACCTTTATGCTGAGGGTCACGGCTGCTGAAGTTAGCACTGCTTTTGTAAGCACCCAGCCATGCAACTGGGCATTATGGAGGTAGAGTATGCACATGAATAGAAAATACACGTTTTGTGTAGAAAACATGCAGAAATTATAAAGGCAAGAAATGCAATTTCAGATGCATTAATCTGCAGCTTGTACTGTTGCTTTATTTTGGAGGACTGTTCTGGGGCAAAGCTGCCAGTTACAACTAAACATTTCCTCTTTTTCTTTTTTCTTTAAGGTATGAAAACTGGAATAAATATTAATCAGTTACTCACACAGACACTTTTTGTTGGTCTTTGCACCTACATATATAATCTTCATCAGGCCTTTAGGTTTTTTTAAAGGTTCCTGCAGACTTTCCCACATTTTCATTTCAGCTAGAAACTCTGTTTTAGGGAGTGGGGAAAACTTGTGACATGCGCCATGCAAAATGGCTCAAACTGGGTGTTTGCTTTCAAAACAGGCTTTCAACACCATTAATGTGTTTTTTTCACTGCTGCTTTCTTTCCAGACGTCTCCCTCCTAGAATTATCTTCTATTGAAACTATGGAGTTTGTTTGGCTGAATTTAATCTCATGTTATTGGTTTAATTCTATGTTAGTGATAAACCTTTGTTTCATATCCCCACCAATGATTTAAGATGCTTAAAACTGAAAATTAGGTATACACCTCGAGACAAAGATGCAAAGGTCCTAAATGCTGGCCATCAGAATATGAGTTATAGAGATGACTGACATTGTAAGTAACACTGTTGTTCTTTGGCAACACTGATCAGTGCTCAAGGAGTTTTAAAGAGGGAAGAAAATTTGCCAACATTAATCAGAAGAAAAACTCACAATCTTGTTTACAAAAACATAGGCAAAGGAGAATAAACAACCTTGTTTCCTTTCCTGTAACTCCTGAGTGGGTTTTTTTACCCCTTGGCAATGAGCAATGCCTTTGGCTGTAGTTGCAGTTTAGGAAATTGCTTCTCTTATGTTAACTTTGACCTGCCTCCTAGCAGCCTCCAGTGTATGCAGATGTCTTTAGTACATCTACACTAGAGGCTGGCTCTGGACTCAAGGCTCCATGGTTGATAATTATTAATATATTGCAGGATACTGTTAAATGTACCCTCTTGTTGGATCCAAATGATTCTTTGCCTCCATGGAAAAATGCAAACTCTGTAGTCCGGAGATGAAGAGTTTCTCTTTTGTGTAATATTCCATAGGAATTGTAGATTGACCGAGCTGGTTATGAAAATATTTTCTGGACAACTGCAATGTTTAAATTCAGAAAACTTTAGCTTCTAGGCAGATGCCTTTTAACTGACACTGAAAACCCATAAAGACATGGCCAACCCAATGGCCTTGAGGATGTGCAAGCAAACTCCTTCTGAGCCTGAAGACATTATTTGTTTAGGAATGACCAATGACTCTGTAACCTCTGCAAAATCCCAATGAGGTCCATGGTGTACTTTCTGAAATGCCAGTTGCCTGTGTAGAAGTCACGCAGACTTAGTGAGGGTTCAGAGAAGATAGTCCATCCAAAGAATGGTGCATAGGCAAGACAGATGCAAGCATAAGTTACTTAAAATACCCTATATGTTAACCAATGCTTTGGTTCTTCTGATCATCACTTAAATATGAGACCTGGTCATAGACTCCCTGGGCAGGCGACATAAATGCCAGAAACTGTCTGTGTATCTGGGCTGAGACTGGTTGCTCTACAGAGCACTATAGACTCATCTAAAAATAGGGAATGTTCCCCTCTACAGCTGACATAAAGAGTGATCTCCGCTGGGGTGCACTTGGAGTGACTCACAGGAAGACTGAGATACAATTAACTTTATAACCATAAAAATTGCATAAAATAAATGCCTGTATACTTGGAAAAACATTAAAATGTCAACATCACCTAGAGCTTTCAAAAAATAAATATTGTGAAGCCAAAAGACCTGGAAGAAAACATCTTTAAATTGTGATAGATAACTGCTTAACTATTCAGAAAGAGAAAGGAAATTACCAACTAAGAGTTAACCCCCATTGCTTTAGGATTCCAATAGACCACAATTCCTTTTTAAATAAAATACAAATAACTCAGAAAACACAACTTCACCCCCTAACTGAAAGATATTATGAATTAATACTGTGGCTGGAAGAAGTAACATTTCCTTTTGTTACTGACCAATATTCTAGATTATAACATTTTGTAGCTTTTCCAGATGGAAGAAAGCAGTACAATAAAAGGTTTTGCATCAGAAAGGTCATTTGGGGACGTAACTGTATGTGAAACATGTTGCATTTTTGGCAACATGTTTCACATACAGAAAAGAGATTACGGTTCTAGGTGCCTAGTTTTTTTGTGATATTTTTGAGGTAGGTCCTGCTTGTGTAGAAACCTTTCTCCCCTGCACTTAAGTGTCAAATTTCATTGCATTAAAAAAGAGTACAACCGTAACAGATGGCGAAAATGCCATTGAATAATTTTTAATAATAGCAGAAAGCTAATTGCTTGTCAGCAGAAAATACCTTTTCTAGAATTGGCAGAAACCCTACAGAATATCCGTGCTGTTGCTGGAAGGTTCAAGCTGGTTGATTTTGTAAAAATCTGACAAAAGCAGTCTTTGCATTCATATAAATACACTTAGGTAAGGTACAGCTGCTGAAATGTGTACCTAATTGATGTGAAATGCTGCTGGAGTGCCAAAATGAAAAAACCCAGATTTTAAAAAGATGAAATTACTTCTGTTATGACTTGGCCATCTGATGTAGCAAGGTACTCTGGCTTTTGGAAGAGCTTTGTATGAGTTAATACACCCTGAAGACTTTCATTTTACATCTTTTCATTGAGAGTATTATGTAGGTATGTACTCTGCCTGCTAAACATTAATGAATACCCTTTTTGGCACCACTGTGAGAAATGGCAATATTATTATTATTCCTGTATTGCAGATATAAAGCCCCTAAATTATAGTTGGTGACTTTTTTGCATATATTTTCATCAACAAGGAAAAGCCCCTACAATTCAGTAGGACAAGTAGAAACTCATTATACATCTAAGTTATCTCACTATTGTTAAGGTTACTGTGAATGTCTGAAGAGGTCTGACATTTTTGCTTTATATGCTTTTCTCCTGAAGGAATGTATGTGCATTTTTTAAACAAAACAAGGCAAAAAGTTACTTTATATTTAAAAAAAAAACCCAAAGAATTTATATTTAAAACAAAGATACCCTAAATACTGCTCCTAAGGAAGATCACTCAGTTGGCAGTGCCTGACAAAATTAGTTGGCCCAAATGACTAAATTGTTACATCTTTCCGGACTACAATGCTGTGTTCGCAAAGAACATCACCCAGGTGATTTAAAACTTTCAGCAGAACTAGTTCCAAGAAGTATTTAGATTTTTTGTATAACTCTAATCCAGATAAACACTTTGAAATGCAACAGAAGCTGGTAGCCGTAATTTCTGTCTTAGGAGACACCCTAACCTAGTAAGGACCCAGCGTTTTTTGTTGTATCTTTACTTTCCTACAGCTATTGATGGGAAAATTATCTCACTATTTTATATCCACGATGAGTCTTGTTCTTCTTATTTTGATACAATACTGAAGACATGAATAGCTGGAAGAATAGATGTAATTTACTGATTCATAGGAACACAGAAAATCAGGGGAATCTCACACATACTGATACCACCCATCTTTGCTGTGTCAAGAAAGTCACTTGAAATCTGAAGATCTTCCATGGAATTTACATCTGGCCTTCATTCTCTGGAACTCATCAAGTTCTCAAACTCTGAAAGACTTCTGATCTGTTAACTCCATGGGTTCAGTATAAAGACCCTCATTTTTCCCTGAACAGGACTGTGATGGGGAAAGAATCTCACTGATATAGAAATGTGATTCCAGCTTTTCATTTGCCAAGTGTATTTTTAACTATTTATTTTTGAGTGGCTGCTCTGCACTTTGCTTTAGTGTTATTTTTATAAAGATAATTTGTAGCTGTGTAAAAGGTGCTGAGGGTGCACTTCCAGAACCCTTTTGTACATATGCAAAAATAATGAATAAATAAATAAATGCTCCTTTCACATGACCTCATCAAGAGCAAAGCCAAATTCTAGCAAGAGAAAGCCAGCTGAGCAGAATTTTCCAAGTGCCTGTATTACAACATTATTTCTATTCCCACCGCATCTCAGGGCCCTAGTCACAGACTGGGACATTACGATGCTAAGTGCCACACAAAAATAAAAAGGATGTCTTTGTTCCAAGGGGCTTTTATAACAGCAGTGGTCGAAACAGAGCAATGTCTGTCAGTAAGACCCAGGAACCTTTTCCTGAGTGTGGAAGTGTGTATCAGCAGTTTCTTTTTACGCCGGCTCAAGGACAGATGGGGTAGGTGTGATGATATCTGAAGTTCCATTTCAGATGGTGTGTACAGACTCATAAATGCTTCACAAGAACCAAGCTGTACACTTGCTGTACTTTGAAGAGGTAAGTTAAAAACCAAATGCTAATCAGCCAGCTATGCAGAGATGAAGTGGGGACAGTCAGCTCAGGTTTTCAAGTCAGCATTGCTGAGGGATTTTGCTTATGTACACACTTGTGATCTTGTTTTCTATGTCTACAGCCATCTGAAATTTTGCATAGCTGCAGACTGAACATCTGCATAAATCTGAATGAAAGATTTAAAAAACAAATAAGAAGATTATGTAGCAAAACCACGTCTTTGTTGCAGCATTTTGGAGCTCAGACACAAAAAATCAGACACATTATATGAAACTAACAATAAAAAATTGTGTTTTCAATACATATAATCCATCTGGACATTAACTTTTATCACCTGTATCTTCAGGTTTGAACTGAAGGCAACACACTAGGACCAAGGAAATCATTACGAATTTTTAGGCTAATACTGAAGGCACTGCATAGTTCCAATAAATGGACTGTGAAGATACGTATTTGTGGAGGTAAAGGCAAATGGACTCATCTCTCAAATCTCATAGTTGTGGTGATACAGTGCTGGAGCCCCAAGGTTTCACTAGCCTGAAAGTGACAGCTGTACTTTCATTGAGAGAAAAGCATTTTAGCTCTTGGATCCCTATGGCAAGTGACAGTCTCCAGATTTGCAGGAGTACAGGACACTTCAGGGTCCTACACGCTGAACTTTTCTTCATGTAGTCATGCCCTGGCCATGTCTGCATCTCAAATCTTCTGTGACTCCCTTCCAGGCTGTGATTGTGCCCTGCCACATGCCCTTCCTTGTGTATGCACATGAAGTTAGAGAAATGCATGTGACCTGAGGCTGCACAGGAGGGAAGCAAGCACATCTCTTCTTTATCAAATGGAAAAATAATCTCTATACAGTGATTTTACGTATTGATTTTCACTTGGCAAGAAGCACGCATTGTTGAAATTACACACATACAATTCCTGCTTTCTTCATCTCCTGTGACTGAGGGAGTAACATTAACAGAGGCAGAGAAATTACTCTGGGATCTGGGAAACTTGAGAGTAGGGACGAACTAGAAAGGGAATTGCAGCTTTAAATGGCTATCTCTTCTCTTTTCATTACTAGCACCTACAGTCATAAGTGGCATTGGGCCCCATTTCCAGAAAGTACAACTAAATGCAAGACAGTTTACACAAAATCTCAATTTATACCTGATTGGGTAAAATGGAAGTATTTTTGGATTGACCAGAATGAGAACATTTTGTTCAACTGAATCAAAGTATTGCGTGCTAGATCAGAGGAGAACATATCTGAGCTGCTAATACTGATGTTCTGCATCAACCAGATTATCTCTAGATCATGATCTTTGCCTAGATTAAACCCTGGTACTATATCATAATGTGGCTGTAGACTGCACTAGCCCTGACAAGTTCCTTAGCTGGAGCGTGTTCGGAGGCAAGGGGATGAGGGGAAGGGGGCCCTTGGGCAGTTCAGCTGGGCACTGTTCCATTTGGGGAGTGTTGAAACTTTCCAGTGAAATTAAAATGCAGCTGGAATTGGCTTTCTGAATGCTACAAGTGCAGCTGGGAAGTAACTGGTGGGTTAAAACTGCAGATGAAAAGCCATGGGCACTTGGAGCAATTACGCAGTCTGGAGTCTTTCAGAGAATGAGCAAAAAACCGCACATTTTAAATAGAGAGAAAATATCAGGCAAATATATCTCTGCAGCTTTTTCCTGGCACTTTATGTCATCAACCAGCCAATAACACTAGTGTTCATACCCTATATATATTTTTTCCCAATGATTTTTCTTTAAAAAGGGGTCATGTTTAAAAATTATGGTTGAAATGGGTAACTCACAAGCCAATATCAGCAGGCCCCTATTTCAGGGTGTCAATTAGTGTCTACTTTTGCACTGCTGGGTGGCTGACAATATGCAGTTAAATTATAACAATATGCAGTTAAATTATAACAATATGCAGTTAAAATCACTACTGACCTCCTTTGCTTCTTCCTCCATTAGCTTCTATTGTCTTTAACATAAGCCCTGGTAATTCTTCCACTGATTTGAATAAATAATAATTACAGTTGAGTAATCCTTGTTATAGCATTGCCTAATTAGTCTCTGTAACTGACTTAAGGTTTTAAATCATGATGATAGAAATTAATTAAATATAGGATAAACAAAACCCTCTCACAAAACAGCTTTCTCTCCAACATCATACAAATGTTTCTCAAGGAACTATGGAAAAAAAAACTTGGAAAAGCATTTTAAGTTATTTTCCTGGACAACTGCCAACTCTTAATTTGTTGACAATTTTACTTTGCTCTCTTGGGTCTCAAGTGGAAGATGGACCATGTCTTGAAATGTAGGTAACATTTTTATCTTTGAGTAATCTTCTCCTAGGAATGATGCTGCATGCATAAAACATCCAACATCCAACAGACCAAACGAAACTCTTCTACGGGTGTATTAAAGTCAATGGAGTTACACACAAATGAATTTGGCCCAATGAAGTATTCTGGAGAATAGAGCGAGCAATATCACATTACATACAAGAAAATAGAACACCAGAGCTGCACAGTAGGACAATTTAATTCTATTTTCATTTCGGCTCGAAAGCTTCTCGCTTGCTAGTTTCTGTTCTGCATAGCTTTTTATATGACAGCCATCACCACAAGATCTGAGTCCCTTCCAATAATGCATTAAATAGTGTGACTAACATCTGGTCCAAGTTTGTTTTCTCATCTTCTCTAATGCTCTGGGAAGTTCTGTTTATAATAGATAATTATTGTGAGGAAAAGCATTTGTCCCTTAAGACACTAAAGAAGAGAAGCAGTATTTTTTACACAGATAATCAAATACTTAGGGGAAAACACACTTCTTTTCTACAATTCAGAAATACAGCCTTATATGTTTAAAAAGTACTTTCCACAGATGTCTCAGGAAGAACACTTTGCCACACTAATGCATTCCTGATGCCCTCTGTACACTGAATTATGTCAAGGCAAAATCTTGGGAGAAGAAGATGTGTTGTCAAGTTGGTAGGAATCAAAGTGGCTCACATCTTTGTGGAAGATGTTTGGCCATTTCTGAGACTAGCAATTTGAGAGCAGAGCATGAGGGGAGAGTTTAAGGCTTGGATCATGGCTGATCCAAGGCCAGCTGGAGTAGACAGCAGGAGTCTCCACATGGCTCTTCTTTGTCCAGAATGGGAAAGAATTGAGTAAAACATTCACACAATGAAATCAGAAATAAAGAAAATCTTGGGATTTGTGCAATCCCCTAGTGCATGATCAGTGTACTTTGCTCATGACACAAAAAGAAATCTTAAAAAAATGAAAAAGAAAGATGAAGAAATGATCAGAGAGAGCAGAAATAATATGTTGCATGAAGCGGCTTAAAGCCATTCAAACCCCAGGCTCAGTTCTTTAGATACATCTATCAGATAAATCATGCTGTTGTTTGATCATCTACATTTGAATCTTATACTTCAAATTCAGATGAATCTTAGCAAGCTTAGGAGTTGTTACTCCCTAATTTGAATTCAATTGAGTAACATCTGTGATGAAAAGCTAATTGCACAGATTTTTCAGTGGTCTTTATATGAAGTATTTAATCTTTTCCATTTAAGAAATGAGGCTTTTGTTAGTTCTGCAGATAACTATGGTTCAAATTCATGCCTATCATTAGCATCTTCTTTCTGTTTGTTGTTGTTTTCCCATCAGGTGTTTATGTGAGTTTGATTCCATCTTCTTACACAGGAATGCAAGATAACAACCCTGGTTTCTGTTCCAGCTCTTTCATCACAAACTGCCTCTCCCTGCAGTGTAGGTGCTCCTGCAAGTCCCATCTCTGTTTCTGCATAAGTTTCTGTTGGCTTTGGGTTCTCTGGGGTATTATTTTTTTCACTAAGATTTTAAAAAACCAGTAATTTAAACAAAAAATACAGGTAGAGCTGGGAATCTGAAACACAAGATGAAGTTGCCTCCAAACTAATCTGTCTTGGAAGAGTGTCTGGGTATGGTTCAAACCACTTTGATGAATTGACTTCTTAGAGCATGAATGGATACAAGTTTTTTCCGTCAGGCAGTTCACACCGAACAATTGATGACGCTGAAGGCCCATGTGTGTGTTCTGCTAACAGACAGGATTGGTCCAGCTTCTGAGAAGGTGGTCAGGGGGTCAGGAATATTGGTGACACAAAGAAATGGAAGCTGATGGAATAACATGAAGTTAGCGACAGCAGTGACTTTCTGCCTAGTGCTGAAAAGAAACTGTAATTTCACCTCAGTTACACTGCTGGAACTCCAAAGATGCCACAGAGCACAGAGACTTGCCAGTGACTGGAATCTTGCCATCAGTAATTTCAAGTGGAATGTGAAATGTAGTTCAGAGAAGCTGTGATTTATTTCAGTAGATCCCGTACTTTGAACCCTGTATTTTATCACTGAACCCATACACAAGACCAGTCTTTGTAGACATTCGTGGTAACTGCTATAAGTATTGTGTTAAAATGGGACAAGAATCTGTTGTTTGGTAACATGAATCTCTTCCTCTTCACTCCTGAGGAAGCTGCAAACACAGAATAACACTCAGCTAAAACTTATTCATTTCTTGGTGTATTGTTCCTGTTTATAATTCTCTTGTCTTTGTTAGAAAAATACATTCTTCTCCTTTTCTACAAATTATATTGATTATATGTTCTACATATAAAGAGGCACTGATGCATCCTGCATTGTTTTTATCTGGGAGTTTTCTGGTAAATGAACCAGACCAAATTCTTAAAATAAACTGAATTCAGAAATACAGAGCTAAAGGCAGGAGCATTTCAAGAAACAATTAGAACCCATTTTGAAAATGCAAAGTAAACAAAGCAGCCAGCCTAAATTGGCTTTGATCCCCTATGCTCCAGCATTGCTTTTTGATCTGTGACTTTTCAGTGAAGTAGAATAAAGTTTTTATCAAAAATATTCCTATCATTTAGGCACTGTAATAACCTGCAATCTACCGGCTTTCAGGACTCAGAGAAGTTAGGTAATCGCCTTTTGTTCAGCTCCTCATTCTCTATCATTTTCATTCTAAGCACCTAAGACAGAATGTCACTGAAATCTATGGGTTGATTTCTATTTGAACTGACTTAGACAATGCTAAGTGCTGCAAATGTGTCTATTACTATCTTTAAAGATCTCCATAATGAGCAGGAGTATATCAGTGATTTACATCTCTTCTGTTACCATCATCCACACTAATAAAGAACTCTGAGATAATCTCCATCTCTTGTCAAAAGCATTTTGTTTTTACATCTTCCATATAAAATTTGTTGATGATTTGTAAAATGCAAATGAACAGTGGCCAGGTAGACAGATTTATCTTACCATAATATTATGACAGTTTACTTAATCATTTTATTGTGTGAACTGTGAAGATTGCTGCTGCTGTGGAAACACGGCAGAAGGCCGCAAGAATGCACGAAGGCAGTCAGCACCTGTGGAAGGTAAAGATGCTTTGTATTGCTGCTGTAGTCTTAAGAGGTGAGGGAAAGGGATGATCTAAAAAATCCCCCAAAGACTCATTAAGGAGGATTCTATTTGCACATTAGTGTATTGTGCTAAATTTACTTACTAATTTTGATGTCAACAGCAACCAGTACTAATGAAAAGCTTATGCAACACCAGTAAATTTAGTAAAATAAAAATACAAATAAAAAAATCATTTAAAAGAGTTAGATTACACCAAACTGTAATTACTAATTCAAGATTACACAAGACTGTAATTAACAGTTCAGTGTTACAAACACTATCAAAAGGCAACTGATGACACATTTACAGTATACACAAACACCATTACTAGCAAAGTTTAGATACCATATGTCTTTTCGCCTTTTGCTAGCGGTTCAAATGGCTTAGGTAAACTGAATGCCAGTAGGGAAATCTAGCCAGGTTGATGCTATCTACTGTGTCCTGGTTCAAGACAGGTTTTAACATATTGTTTAAATTCACCTCTGTCTAAAAATAAATTTTCTAAACGTGCTTGACAGTAGCATGTGCTAAGACCCCATTTCTTACAGCAGCACACACATGAATATTTACCTGACTTAGAGCCACAAGGATGCAATCCTCATTTTAAACCCCTACTGAGCAAGGCAAATAAGAATTCAGAGTCACCTCACAGGAATGTTACAATCTAAACCACACTTCTCTCTAAAATGGATCCAATAAAAGGAGGACAGTTTTATTCATGTGTAGTCAGGCCCTATGGAGAGAGTACTGTGAAGATTCAGGGCTGATCTGGTTCTACACAATTGTGAATTCCCTGCCTTTTATGGACATTTTAATTGTATTTTAGAAAGATTGCAAGGAACACCAGTCTTAACAGGGAATTACTGATTATATAAGCTGAACAAATTAGAAGCATAAGAGGAGCTCATCAAAGTAAAGACAGCAGGAGACCAATGGCAGGATTACCTAATGTAGTAGACCATGCAAACCCCAAATTCAAACAAATATTCCATGGGGAAATGCTAACCCTGGCACCTTTCTAGATTCTGCTGTGGGCCTTTGATACTGCTGACTTACGCATGGTACCATTTGCCTGAGACAAGTGGCAGGGCATGTGGATCTATTTAGGAAAGTAACTTAGAAAGATAAAAAAACTCAGTGCTTAAGAGGTACCTGCCTTGCTTCAGGAGGACTCACAGGACTCAAATCTGTCTCCATGAAGACCAAAATCTGTCTCCACCTCCTTTCCATTTCTCTTTGCTGTTTCAAGATGAGCTGGTTGGACAGCATAGGCTCAAGGATCACCATTATCAGTAAGGTCCAGTTCTTACGTGAGAATGGGCCAGGAAAGAGGAATACCTGTGTCAGATGGATCCCACAAAACTGCAGTGGGAAGCTTTCAGAGAGTATCATGCTATTGCAGTGCTGCCCTCACTGATTTACTGCCTCAGCTTGTACAGTACAAGTCTCTGATCCTAAATTGCATCACTTTGCATTGCAGCATTTGTTTGTGTGTGTTGCTGCATCATGCTGCAGCTTTTGTGCTTGCTGTTTTCCACCACTTCTGGCTCAAAGATTGCCCCGTTCTGGTGGGCAATGATGTGGCTTCAGCCAATCACACCTGTGTCCATTGAGTTGCAGTTGTCTAATCCAGGTGGGGAGGCAGACATCAGAGATTTCCAGGCTTGGGAAACCTCCTTAGGTCATCATGCTAGAACAGCAGGTCCCCTCAGCAAACCTAAATTACCTCTCTGCTGCCTTCTCTAAGATACTGTCCTGAGTGTTGGATTTCTAGGCTTACCATTCACACACCCTATGGTCTATGGTAACTGGAAGTTTATCCAAGACCAGTTTGTTGAGGTTGCTTTTCCAGCACCATGGAAGTTTCAGGTAGGAGCAGGACTCACCTGTGTGGCAGGCAGAGCTTCTCTTGCACTTCCTTCTGGGATCTAACAAGCTGCTCTTGCAATGCACTTTCCCATCCACCATCTTCATTCTTCACCCCTTGCTGCTGCAGCTGCAAGGTGCATTTCTTTGACTGCATCACCTTTAACAAGTTGATAATCTTATATGTTTATGTTTTTAAACCATGCTGGTGGGTTTTCATTTTCATCCACTAGATGTAGGAGGCATCCTATACACTCATTCACCTACCCACAGAAAAGAAAGGAGAAAACTCCATCAGCAACTTCAGTGACATGAGGCATTTCACATACTACTGGAAGGCACATCTTGGCGTGCTGCTGTGCCTGAGGACAGATGCTGGGTGCTTTTCACACCCAAGGAAGCTGCACACCCCTCCCTTGGTTTGGGAAGCACTCTTGATACACCATTTTTAATTTTTGTTCTCTCTATGTTAGCCTGCAGCATTGCCAGAAAGACTTCACACTGTAACAGAGCTCAGATAGATCACTGGTTGTACCTCTGTCTGTGCTTTTTGAACATGAGCTATCATCTCTGGTTTGCAATTAAGATGCTGTAGTGGGACTAACAGCAGGAGCTTCTGGCACACTGAGCTACCGAAGCTTTTGTCAGATTGGAGAATTCAAAGGTGAAGTTGTACAGCAAAGCAACTGGAAAAAAAAACACTCATGAAAATCTCTTTCAACAGTCATATGTTAAGAAAACTATGTAAAGCTGAAAGAAAAAATTACATACCTGAAGTATTTTTAACTTACTGTTTGCTATATGCAGTAGATAAATTGTTAACAGAAAAGGATTTAAAATATATTAAGGACACTGCTTTGATCCGCTGTTTTTCCTTTTCTCTAACCCTTCTGGTATTTGATGGTGGAAATACAGCAGTTGCTTGTGACTTGCCTGCAGCTAAATTACCTATCAAAATTTTTTGCACAAACATATTGGTGGTTGGGATATCCAGGTGCAGGTAGAAACACTCATTGCCATTGTAAAGTCTGAGCAGTATTCTCTGTGCAAAAAGAATAGATCCATGGATCAAGAAGAGTTTCACTTACATCAGGAACTTAAAAGAGGCAAATATCTTGCCATTCTTATGAGTATACCAACACACCTACCCTCACTGTGTCCTTTAATGTTTGAGACTCTGCATGGTGGCTTTAGATTACTTTTGAAATGCAATTTTCACTTTCTTGTTTGTTTTGACTGATATCTTAATACAATATAAAGTGCTTGCCAGAAACAATCCTTCTCTGTCAGACAAAGGCACCAAAGTAAACATTCCTTGATTTGTGCTTGGCAGCTGCTGAAGAAAACCCATGTCAATAGGAAATTTCTTTTTACTATAGTTTTACTGAAACAATTGGTTATTAAATGAATCCTAGGTGATTCAGAGGCATGCAACTCCTACAGTGTGTTTTTTATAGTAGATTTTTCCATTTATGCTTTTACCTTCACCTTGGATTTTTCCTTTGCCATAACAAATATGGAATTTTTCAATCATTCAGAGACAGTCATGGTGGGAGCCCTGGGTAGCCCTGCATCTACCTTGAAGCATATGAGTGGCTTGATCAGGGGAACCACAGAGAGCTGCAGAGAGCTGACCAGTCTCTAATTCCCTGCTCCTATCCACTCCTCTTTGAAAAACGTAAGCATACATACTTGTTTTTTCCCTTCTTCCTGAATTTTTGAAGAAGACCACTGGTAGGTCTGAGACAGCTTTAGCAGGATCTTTAGCCAGGAAAAATTCATCTGACATGCCTGGCTGGAAAGCCTCCAAGCTAACCAGTGTCAGTCTCACTTTTTCTTGCTCAATTTTACCTGTCACTGGTATTAATTTTATGAGCCATTTGCTCATAGACAAATTTTCCTGAAGGAAGACTGATGCATAAGGAGTCTTTTCAGAAGACTTTTCAGTTCAGGGTGGGGCTTGAGTTTTCATTTTCCTCTGCCTCCTGGTTTCGTCTCCCCACCACACAGCCTTCCCTACCAATTACACATCACTGTTTTCTCTGGGGGCCCTCACTCCTGCTCCCCCACTTCCCTTTGCTTCCCCACAGATGCTGCTCTATGCTTTCCAAGTAGTGAAGTGCTGGAGCAAGAGCATCCACATTACCCTGTTTTTTCTGTTTGAGTTTGGAAACCACCTCTGACCAGCATGCAAGGACGTTTGAGGGAGTTCTTCTTGTAGTCTGAGGGCGTGGTCACAAGGAAGAGCAGCACAAGTTGCAGGGACAGCCACCTGCAGAGATAACATGGGACATATATACCTTACTCTTCTCACTTTATGATGTCCAGAAACCTGAAGCCTCTATATGTGTCAAAATTGCAAAGATTTTTTTTTCTTTAAGAGTAGTCGTTCTCATTTCAGATAAATTTGCTCCAATCCTATACAACCTCAAAGACACCCAGCAGTGAGGCAGGCAGGGGTGGCAGAGGGAGAGCACAGGCCAGGTGTGCGCAGGCCATGGGGACAGGATGGGACGAAGTGCTGGGGTTGCCAATGCCCCAGTACGCCTGCCCTACAGCTTTAATGGTGGTGCAGTGTGGAAGAGGATGAAGCTGCACAGGCAATGCAAATCAGTGCTACACCACCAGTGCAGGGCGCTGCAGCGGGGCAGAATGCTTCATGCAACACAAGCCACGTGTACCAGGCAGTCACATGCAATGCTGGGAATGAAATGCACCGTTTCTCTTCTTGTTAAAGGGAACATAGGGCTGCTTCACTTGCTGTTGTGTAAAAATGCTGTGATACCCAGAAGGCTCTTCCTCCCAGGTCTCCCTTTGAAGCCAACTCAGTTTGGGCTGTAGGGTTTTCCAGAGGTGTCTGGCACCACACAGTTCAGCTGTATCTCCTTGGTCAAGGAGACAGCCATGATTCCCTTTTCAGACAAGCATGCACAGCTGGCAGGTAACATCCTTCAAGAAGCATCTCTAAATATCATCATCATTCAAGGTCTGGGAATCACAGTCTTCCCAATCCTCCCCACCCCTTGTTGCCATAGGGATGTACAACCAGGTGATGTTGAGGTGCACTCTCCTGCTCCTGCCAGAGGCTTAGTCCCAGGTCAAAACACCAATGCCTCCAGCAAAACTAACCATCAAATAATTCACCTTTCAAACAATGTGTCAATAGCAAGAAGAGCATGTTTGTATCCCTTTGTGATGCATAAGCAGCTACTGATATTTTCTGTGTTTGAGGAGGGAGAGTGGACTTTTAGCCTTAACATATCAAGAATATTGGTCTAAGCTTCATTTATTTTCCTCTTTAGGGGTTCCAGCATTGCTGGATAAGTGCTAAAAGTTCAGCAGTCTGGATAGCTAACAATGCTGCCTATTTTCCCAATTTATTTTTTATGGTGCTTTTATGAGTACTGTTCAATAAAGAAACAAAAACTTGCAAGTGAAGATCACATTCTCTCTCATTTGTTTATGTACTGCACTTGATTTCTTAAACCTATGCATCAAGTTTTGTCAGCAAAAACCTGGGGAAATATATGAAATTCTGAGGTGTAAAAATGAAGCTGAAAAAAACTACGTGTTTTAATTTACCATGGAACAAAAGAAATGCCTACATTTTAATTTGAGCTTTTATTTCTACACTAGAAAGAGGGATAGATAACACAACTCCACCTTTTTACAAGGATGGATTACTTTCAGCTAAGAGTGGGCTTAGCCCACAATCCAAGGTTCAAATATCTGCAAGCTTAGAGGCTCATGAGATCTGGATATCAGAAAGGTTATCAGTTCTGGGCCATCCCTCAGCTTAGCAGAGAAAAAGGAAGCAAAGTCTGACAGATGAGGTTTGCAATTCAAAAAATAAAGAAGCATTGCATTAATTTTATATTGGCCATCACTAAACCAAAGTCTCATCCATCCAAAATGCAAATTACACCAGTGGCCACATACTGGATAAGGTGATTAAATCTTCCTATTCTACCCACTTCTACAAGGTCACGTACTGCACCCCTGTGAGTTGCACTCCTTTATGGTCCAGCTGCACCTGAAGCCAGCAGAGTTACACAACACACCTACTCCTTGCAGTCCTGCTACAAGAAGGAATAATTCATGCCAGGGGAGTGAGTGTTTGCCGAGCAGCTCCATTTCCCTGTGCACGTGTGTGCAAATCACATCCATGTCCCCTGTGACTGGGCTCCACCAACACCTCTCTGACAACGCGAGGGACAACCGGCAGCTGGCAGCCTCCAAAAGCAGCAAACACTGCTGGAGCCAGGCTTTAGAGATGCCTGGACTAAGGGTTTCCAGGCAAGAACCTCCTTCTCTAAACCAGGAATTGGCCGTGTGTTTTTAATAACAGTCAGTTAGAAAGGCCAGAAAATGTAGGACTCCAATGCAAAATACATGCTGCAAACTACTTTCTGACTACTACCTGGAATGCTCCCTCATACATGCTGTCATTTTATTTTAAAAATACATGGTTGCGTGATCATCTAGAAATCCTAGCTTTCATTTAGGTTTTTTTTGCAATCTTCCTTTGCACAGAATACTTTACATACTTATGCAGTAAACAGAAATATTTTGTCTTATTTGGTTAAAACACTGTGAAATACTGTCATATACCTTCAGTCTATTTTTTAAACTGTTCCAATGAATAACAGGAATGAAATCTGAAAGACCTTCAAACCCAGGCATTAAGAAATATGCTTATCATGACAAATCTTTGCTGAAAAATTAAATTTTTATTGAGTGAAACAATTGCTTTTACATTAGTACTTCATTATTTCAGATAGGAATGGTTCTATTTTTGCCATTTGCTACCATGTCATAGTTTCCTTGTCTGCAAGATTATGGTAGATTTCGTCGTTCCACTCATGAAATAAACACAAACAAAAAGAAGTTCCCACACTACGACTTTTCCTCAAAAATCTAAAAAAGGCAGTTATACAAGGCAAAGTTACAGCAACCAAACTCCTCTCATAAAACTCATGTTATATTTGGTAAACCTCAAGCTGACTTGGAATTTAAAACACATGGATTTTTGGTGACAAAGTAAAAAGTAAAGCAATATATGATTAAAAGTTCCATGTTTTTTTAAGTTTGTTGGACTGAGAATTTCACTCTGTAATGTGTCCATAATTCACTGGAGCATATGCACACATTCTTCACATTCAACTTGACTCTGTGCATTATTTCTACCATCTCTTGTAAAAGATCTACAGCTGTTTGCCATCTCCAGCCAAGCCCTATTGTGTGATCAAACTGTTTTCCTCAATTTTCTTATTTTTTTATAAACAGCTTCCCATGCCACCCCCCCTCCCCCCCCCTTTTCAGCACCTACTTGTGAAATTTCATTAACTACTTGCATGATTCATGCAGCCTCACTGACCTGGTCTTATTATTGTGTTTTATTACTAAAACAAACAAAAAAGTTACTAGAGATTCACAGCTGACCCTGAAGTGCTACAAAAAGTTTCAGCCTCAGATTTTCATTCTTTGCTGAGAGAAAAAAAGCCCTATGTAGTTTTAATGCAATAATAATGTTTCCCTAGAGTCACTCAGTTTTTGTAACTAAAAGAGGGACACTGATGTAAAGAGCGTCAGCATGAAGACCTACAGGGGCTGCAAGGAACTTTCTGTGAGGCCCAGGACAGCAAGATGCTGAGGTCACTGCTTATATCTGGTAGGACATCTGAAGGCAAACACCCCAAATGTTTGCCCTACTTGGCAATATGAAGGACCCAGTGTAATGGGCCCATTGTCTGTACAACATCATTATTATTAATTTTATCTGAGAGCACGTCCTCTTCTTGGAATGAAGAAAGAAGGACATGAAAAAGGCCACAGGTCTTGAGGAAATAAAAGATTCAGTAAAAGGCATTTAAAAAAAACGTATTCTTGCAATAAAGAACTCTAGGCTGTAGTTTGGGATGGCTGCAGCAAGTGGGTGAGGTAGGTGCACCACTATGGCAGAGAGAGATGATGAGTAGCTGCTCAGTCCAGCAGTGGCAGGTCATGTGCTTAATAGAGCTAAAATCCATACAGTCTATGCCAAGATTAAATTAAATATTCTCTGGAATCTACTGTCTCCTGCACCCACATGAACTGGACAATTTAAACAGGGATATTAGAAAGTGCAGGATAAATACATGTTAGCAAGTTTATCAATGCACATCCATACAATGCATGATAAATAAATTAAAAATCATCAAGTGTAACACCTCCGATGTGCTGTCAGGACCAATATCAAAGTGATTTCCGTGGCCATAGGAGTACAGGTGTCTTATGTGGTCACATGGTCACAAATTACACTAACTAGAATCTACTTCTGAGTGCTTCAAAGTAAAAAAGAAGAAGCAGTAGAAAAGGTCCAGGCAAATGCAGTGGCTGGTGGTGAGCATGGAAAGCCTGCTGCCTAAGGAGTGATCAAATAGACCAGGATGTTCAACTTGGACAAAAGGCAGCTGAGGAGAAGTCTAAGGGATAAAATCATGACGTTAACATTTCTAAGGACAGATGAAATTCTGAGGGGTGTGAAGGAAACCATGGGCCATCATACCGGAGAGCTGCTTTCCTTATTGGAACAAATAGGGCAGGTGTAACAAGAATCTCAGGAGTTTTTAAGACAAAGCAGACCTTTTCCACAAAGTAGAGAATTAAATTGCGGGACTCTATGCTGTGGGAATTTATAGATGCCAAGACTATAAGTGGGTTAAACACAACATTTAAAGGAATCCAGAGAAATCCATAGGCAAGGACCAAACCCACACAACCTCCATCTCAAGAGGTCTCCAAACTGCAGATTGCCATATATCAGGAGGCTGTGAGGAGCTCACCATCCATGTGGGCTGATTATGTACCTTTTTTACGTGCACCCACCACTGCTCTCAGGCTAGAGAGACCCAACAGACCTCCCCCCTGGCCCAGGGTCAGCATAAAGCATAGCACCGCTTTTTCTAAGTAAGTATCTTTTGAATGCAAAGACACATAAAATCTAGCTGTCCACCTAGGATTTCCTTAGTAACACTGCTCCTTCTTGTCCTTTGAGTGAGGCAGAGGATTATCTAATATGTCGTAATTAAATCAGAAATGCAGTTACTGTTGTCAAGACATGAGTCATTTTTTCGTGCACGGATCTGATTCCAGTGACACAGTTGAAAAGGCATCTTTTCAAACTCTATAACACTGGATTAATTTTTTCTTCTGAGCTAAGCTGTCAGCAAAAACTGCTTAGCAGTGAGTGGCAATCAATCCACCCTTGTCTCTCAACAAGTTAAAGAGTTTTGACATAGTGCGGTTCTCATACAGAGGTTTGCTTATGAAAAGAAAATTCAAATGCTTTTTGAAAGTGTACTCTTAATAAAATCATCCACTTTTAGAAAGGAAAGCTCTATCCAAAGAAGTGGGCTGTTTGCCTCAGCACCTCTTGAAATTTCAGTAATATTGCCATGCATGCACTTGGGAAGATGCATTTCTTCAGTTTCACTTGACATTTTTCACTCGACATTTTTCACTCCCTAATGTAGAAAGCAATGTCAGCCAGGACTTGCCAGGAAATATATCTACTAGTACATGTTATACCATCTCAGTGAGGTATTAGCTGTTCAGCTACTGGTTGCTTATCTCTTTTGTTACTTGAACAACAAGGATTATGAATTATTCAGTTGCAGCATGAAATGGATAAATATGATACATTTCCCAGATTTCATAAAAGTTAAAATAGTAGGCACAGAAGAAAGGGATTACATTATGCAGAAGAAAAAGAAATGGGATCAGTATGAGGCAAGTATTTTCTAACAAAGAAGCCTATTAAATGGCTGAAAAGTCCCTTGTGGGAAGAGGTGGAGGCCTCATCACTTTAGATATTTAATACCAGACTAGACAAAGTATTCATCTCTACAGGGGCAGAAGAAATGGATAAAATTACTTATTAGGCTTCTTTCTACCAATCTCTGATTTCTATGATTTAATACATTTTTTAAAATGCAAACCACATTTGTATAACACAAGCAAAAGGCAGAAAAACAATGAAACATTTTCTAGTTGTAGTGTTGCCCAGCACAATGAAACTTGATTTAAAATTAATTTTATGCTAGTAATTCAAGACTGCAAGATGAGTTCTCTTTGTTTAAAGTCTAGCATTGAAAGCTTTGCTACTGTCACACGTGTCTCTAAAAAGATGATTTACTGTCCCCAGACTGGGGATTTATTCTTTGTGCCAGAACTCCTTATGAACTGTGATGGTTCAACTTTTGACAAAGGTGGCTGACGTAAAAGGAAGAATGGTGCTTTACAGAAGAGTAGTGGAGTACGGGGTTTGTGCCTAAGGTCTGGCAGCCTTAACAACTCCCTTGGGAATCTCCAGCACTAAATATTTACTGATGTCACTCAAAGGATAATATCTAGTCTGCTAGTATGAAGGTAAAAATAGACTCTCAGAACACTCAGAACAGTCTCTATCACTTTAAATATCTTAAAATTATTTCAAAATTCTCAGTTCCTCTTCCTCATATTTCTTTTTTTTTTTTTTTTAATCCTTGAAAGCACTGCTCCATTTAAAATAAAGAGCACAATCTTGTTTTGTAGAAATATGAAGAAATCAAAAAAACCTCAACCCTGAGAAACCTTAGGATAGTCAAAATGTTTAAGAGTGTAACACTGGGGCCCTTTCACTTCACCCATCATCCATGAAGGAAGAAGAAATCATGATGTAGAACTCCTGTACAAGAAATCAGGATCCTCAGCTGAAGTGAACTGTCCCAGAGGTAATGCAAGTGTGGGTGTTGAGCCACGGTGGCCCTCAGGCTTGGGACAGCCTCTCGGTAATTTTGAACCAGCCAAGACAAAGCAGGATGTAGCCACATGTTTTCCTTGCTTTGACATCAAAACTGTTTTAACAACATGCTGCCATTTCCCCTCTGCACCCTGTTCACTCTCTCATCCTGGCTGCAATTTGCCATATTTTCAGTATTAGTCTTGCTGTGCTGGACTGGGCTGCAAACTCAGTGTAGTAGAAAACATCATTTCAAAATACTGTTTATTCACAGTATCATGTAGACTTGTCTCAGGAGAGGAGGCAGAGAAGTAAGGGGAATAGCCAATTGAATCTACCAATAGAACTGGTTAAAATGAAGAAAAACAATGTTTCTGTACCTCAATAAGAAGGAACTCCCCCCAAAACATCATCCACCTTTCTGTGAATCTCCTCAGTTCCTCAGGTTGAAGTGCAGCCACTTCGGTGGAAAGCTGCGTGTTCCTGTTCTGAGCTTGTCTGTTTGGCTGTCTGCTCCTGGACTCCACAGAATCAGAGAATTGCCTGAGTTAGAAGGGACCCACAAGGATCATTGAGCCCAGCTTTCAAGTGAATGATCCATAGAGGGATCAAACCTGTGACCTTGGCATTATCAGCACCATGTCCTGACCAACTTATCTGTACCTTCAGGTAATCAAGTCTGTCTGGAAAAGTCTGTTCTTGGATACATCCTAAAATGCTGGCAAGCCTGAAGTTTGCCAATGTTATCAGGACAAGATTTTGCCTATTTTAAGTGTTTTATATTAGCATACTCAGTTTTGTGGGCCTATAATCAATCTAATAGGACCTACCAAAGCTCACAATGCAGCTAAATCAAAGACACCAGCCCTTTGTCCAGTCCTGCAGCTTTAAATAGTTAACGTAACAGTGGGAGTATGCCCAAATCTAAGGATCTGTTTTAATTAGAATGAAGCTCAATACTTTGCCATTTGGAAAGTAAATGTCCTCAATTGTAATAACAGTAGCGAATTAATTTAATTACCAAATGAATTTTAAACCCCAGAAGGGTCAGTATGAAAAACATTAAACTGTTTGCAGCAGCTCTACCCCAAAATATTTATTCAAAACACAGCCCCCTTGTCCCAGGCATAGACAGAAACCCTTCTCTGCTTTGCTCAGCTTCTCAGTCAGCCCAACCCCAGCACCCCACATCCTATGTAAGAACTCGCAGACTCTGTTAACCCACTCTTTGTTAATTGCCCTTTGGGCTCTGGGCTCAGGCCACACTTGCAGAGCTTCACCCCTCACTGAATCCTGCTCACAGGATGGTCCAGCTCAGCACATCCTTCCTATGCTGCTTCTGCATCATCCTGCCCCAGCTCTCAGGGGATACCACGATATCATACTGTAAATGAGCAGCTGGTGAGGATACAGTCTGCATCCATAGGATAAGCAGGAATTAAAAATGAAACAACAAAAAAAAT
>VYZT01049341.1:0-15273 GCA_013400735.1 Pomatostomus ruficeps
GGCTTTTGTGGAAATACTGCCTTTTCAACAGGCTTGAGCTGTTGCTGTGAATTACATGGAATACCACCTGGTGGGTCATGTGTCCGGGTTAATTTCAGGGTGGATATCTTACGTTTTTGAGACTGTTGCCTTTGGCCTTGATGGAGAGTAGTACTAATGCCAGCTACTGTGCTTGTGTCTGCACCGGAGATTGAGGTCAGTGGTTTAATGATTTTTTGTGCATAGGACACACTTGTGTTAGATATTTGAGAAGACATTGTCTCCTGAACAGACGTTTCGCTAGTGTAATAGGCAGTATCTGTGGGATGGTGTTTAGCTGGACCAGTAGTTACTGCCTGAAGATTAATTTTGTTCTCGTGATTAGTTACTCTTGCTGTCTGAAAACTCTCTTTTCTAGGAGGTGGCAGAGGTGCCTTATTTGCCAAAAGCATCCACACACAGCAAAATAACATTGAAGAAGAAACAGAAAGAAAGTAAATGTTAGCAGGAGATATAGTTCAGCTTTACTTTTATAGTTAAATAGAAGAACTAGCACATTAAAGGGTTTCATCTCAACATTGCTTAATTCAATGGACAACTAAATTGGTCAGGTTCCCACCACCATTCCCTGTGTAGCATCTGTTTTAAAAGCCAGATGTTCCATTTGCTTTGAGTAAAGTGGGATCAGAAAGTATCAGAAGGGAGCCCACAATCATTCATTTTCTTTTAAAAAACAATTATTACACTGAATAAGAATTATTGCTGTGAAAGTGTTCAGGTATGTAAGTACTCCATGATCTTAGATAGCAAACAATTATTCACAGGTAACACACATATATAAAACAGAGAGCTTCTTAAACCTTTGAATTAAAATAGCAACAGAGAGAGTACTAAAATTGCTATGTTGATATTTTTTGGACAGATAAAGATGTTTCCAAGCATGGGGGTTTGTTTTAGGTTTGTTTTGTTGGGGTTTTTTTGTTTGATTTATTGTTGTTGTTTGTTTCTGTTTTTAGTGTGCTCTAAATAAGTTACTCCACAAACAGGCAGAAGCATTTTCTACTGTATAATTAATAAATTTTAATTCTCAGATATTTTGATGACTGGTGCATTTTTCCAAGTGTAAACTATTAATAAATACTCTTTCAAGTCTGGGAGTGCTCCTAGAAAGCGTTTACTTGTGTATGACCTAGTTTTATTTAGCTGTCTGTCTTGCTCATTGAAAGCAATTTCTGGTAGTTAACCTGGGGGCATACAGCCTGTGTGGAGTATGCTTTATCTGTGCAGTAAACCAGACTGTAAAGACCCGTAAGAACAGGTGATTCACACTATCTGAAAGACATCAGGACAATGTTTCACAGAGTGTTTCATCTGTATGTGATACCCCCCAGAACAACCCCCCCCCCAATATCATAGCTTTAAACACAGTTTGTCCAGTTTTACCTGAGTTGGTGATTTTTTATCCTGTAGATTTGGCCGCACACTCCTAAAACCTTTTGCTGAAAGAGACGAACTGCTAGTGTCTCCATTCAGCGTCTCTCTACTTCCATTATTGTAAGATCGCCAAGCTTTCATAAATAAAAAAAAAAGAAACAATTTTTTTTAGTGTGATTATATTTTTTTTTTACATTACATTTTTTTGGTGTGATTTTGGTGACCTAGACTGCTCTGAACATAGCAACCCAGCTACTAAACAAAGTACACAACTGACAATAATGCTGTTTTACCATGGAAGTTATGGAAGTTATAAGAACATGGCCAAAGTTGCCACTCTACGAAATATTGATCTGTAAAATTTAAAAAAGTCAAGGGTAGACAACAGTATTGGGCAGTTTCTTCTGCCCAATCTTCCCACAACTTTCATACTGACTATGGATTTCGACCTTGAGAGTCCTTTTCAGATGCTGGTGCTTCCGCCCCTATATAAATCAGGCTCAAACTCTTCCACTTTCAGATTAGGCTATTGAACTTCATAGCTGTGTTGGATTTTGAAAAACATCTCAGCTCATGTGAAGTTAGTTGGTCATGGCAGTTTCACAAAATTTCACCACAGTACCCAGTTAGTAGTTCCAATAATGTATCTTATTGCCAAATCTGAATGACACCTCGATTTTCCAACCAGCCAACCACGGTTTTTTTCTCTATCCTCCGACCTGGAATGCCCTCAAAGCGTTGGCCAAACATAGAGGGAGATGCTGAAGACAAAATACTGTAAGAGGCTGGGAAAAGTAACACATTATGTGAGCAGGCTGCTAAGTGAGGTGGGCAGAACTTGCAATCCTGAGTAAGGCACTAAAAAGGAAATAGCAAGTACCACCGAATGATGCCACAGCGATGAAGCTAAGGGTGGCAAATTAGCAGTCTGCTTTTCCCACACAATTCATTTTTTCATATTCTGTGCTACAGGAAATAACTGCTTTCAAATGAGAGCTGAATTTGAAGTCTTAACCATTAACAATTAAGATTACAATTTCGGCAGTGCTTTCCTTGAAGAATGAGGAAGTATGAAGTAATGAACTCAAATAAATAGATTGTTATAATTCATCCACTCATATGGTATTACACTGATACAGAAATAATACAGTGTTTTATTTACCTGAATCTGGAGACTGAGAATCAGACCCTGAAAAACAAACGTCCAATATTAATTTGTGTTAGAAATAAATTAATTTTGCAAAAAAGCACACAAGAGTGTTGATAAGAAGCATTTCTGCCTGTCTAATGAATATTTAGTATGTTTTTATTGTTATGAATATTTTTAGGTAAACATGCTTCATAAATGATTTTTTAAAGTTAGTCTGGCTTCTGAGAATCATTTTACAACAACACAGAGATTTTTTTTTTTGAGAAGAGTTTTTAACTCAAGTTTCAGTAAAAAGTTTGTAATAAATAAAACCTCTTTTTCATGCTTTGTTATCTCGAAAAAAATACAGGGGACATGAGACACAAAATACATATCAAGGGCAAAATTAATTTACAAATAATTCATTTTTCCTAAGTCTTCCTAATTTTTTTCATCAATGGCTATTAAGCATAGGCAGAGAGAAATTAAGACCGCTTTATAAAAAGCACTGTAGAACTAATAGATCTGTCAGTAGAACAGAAAATAGTATTACCCTTCTCCTTGCAAAGTAATATGGCAGGAATGCGCAACACTGTAAAAAAGCCATTCAGAAGTCCTATCTCAGTGGTTAGGGGTTATACCTGAGGCCAATAGGTTTGGAGAACTCTGAACTCTCTTCACAGCTGTTAATGTGACAGACATTGCAGCACGTTTGCGAGCACACCCACCGCTATCTGGAAGCACAAAACAATACAGACAGCAGCCCCAGACAAAGGGAGCAAGCACATGCAACGTATCACAGTGTGAGATATGCCAAACATAGATGAAAATAAGCACGCAGTTAGGGAACTGCTGCAGAAATGTGTGAATTTGCAAGTTTGGCAGATTAGCAGAATACATAAAATTTCACAAGCTTTAAACAACAATAAACCTTACAGAGCATAAGCAAAGAAAGCTGTATTTAATACATAATCCACTAGGGAAATAGATACACTTTGCTACCTGAAAGACTGCTTAATTACAGCTAATTAGTGAAAACAACCAAGTAATCAAGATGAAGGATTAAGCATTCCACGATAATAATAATCAATAATCAGCACTGTAAAATAATTTCATTGTATGCATTAGAAAGACCCCATTCATAAACTAAGCTCATGTTTGATCAGCTGACAAAGTTCTTTTCTTCAGTCTTTTGGATCCTTTATGCTCAAGAAACAAAATTACTAGTGAAGGCATAATTTTTTTTTTTTTGTTTTGGTTGAACAAACTGGTTCTCCCTCTTCCCCTTTTTTATCTAAGTTAAAAAAAATGTATGTCTGGAACTGAATAACATTCTGAAGGAATGACAAGAAATCTAAAATAATTTTAAAAAGTGGGGTATAGAAAAAACTTTCCTTCTGGATCTTGCCCAACTCCTTTCTTTCTTTATTCTACTCCTCTCACTGGGGCTGCCATTGCATTTTATAAATATTCATTATTAAAAGACAGTTTTCCACAACTTATCTTCTTAGCAACTCTAGCATAGTCGTAAAAGAAAGTTAACAAATATTCCTCCCAATTATATTTAACTAGAATATTTTTCTGCTTTTCACTAAAATAATTAATTTTAATATTTGATACTACTGAAATGTCATTCAGTGCTTCAATGAAGTCAAGAACTACAAGTATGATAAATGCCTTTTTAATTTCTGTGACCTATGACAGGGAGTTTTATAAAATCAAGGACTTAATGATGACATGCAACCTATTCGCAGAAAGTATGTGTTATGATAGCAGTAATTTGAGCCACAGTGTCATCTTTAACCCATTTCTGCAAAAGAAGTAAGCTCCTGGTAGTTCTTTGTTCATTCCAATATTCCCCTGCTATTTCAATATTTCCAATACTTCCTTGGCCACAGGCCCCGCAGGATATGCATTAAGTAGTTGTTAACATTGGCAAACATCAGAGCCACTGCCTCAGATGTAAGTGGTACCAAAGACTCATTGCCAATTCCAAGACTCAAGGCAAAAGGCCAAATTATTTCAGCCAGCAGTAGCAGAAGGCAATACATTACCTGCCATTAATTATTGGCACTGTACATGTGAAGTAAAGGCAATGGCTATCAAATCTGCACATTTGTTTTCGTTTGCTTACATAAATATAGAATGGCAATGGTAATTAAAATCACATTTCCAGTCTTGTATTCCTTTTCCCCCACCATCGACATACATCAGAGGTAATTCCAACGAGATTTGATGATGTGTTGATACTGAGGTTCTGTTCTAATCTGAATATTGGCAGACTTTGAAAGCATACTACGTTTGATATAAGCTAACAGGCAAAAAAATTTGTTAGACCATCACAGCTCTTATTCAAACAAAATGATACTCTATTTGTAATTTTTCAAGAGCTACCTTCCTGAATTTCGTGATAGAGAAAGTGAAGACAACAAGAAACTGATTACAAATATTTAATTATTTTAACTTCAGGAAATTCTGCTTCAATTTAGTTTTTAATGTAACTGAACTGAGTCAGAGTTTTATACTTCATGGACCCATAATCTAGCAAAGTGTTTTGGCTTCATACAAGATAAATAAAACAGATTATAACTGACTACATAAAATATTTACCCCTATATATATACTATATATATTTACAAGTCTGTACCTGCATTAATTATCAGTATCTGTATAAAATAATGAGATCCAATTAGCATTCAATTAAGACATAACCTTGCATTTATACAATATTGAATTGTGCAAAATTTCTAGTAGAATGTGAACGTGTGTGGGCAAGCACATATTTATGCATGATGGATTCCATCTTTCCATCTATGTTTAGGCCAGGTTCCCATTAAGTGGAGTGTGGAGTGTTAAGAAACAGTAAGGGAGACTGAATTAATGATCTTCTGCTCATTTCCCTTGCAAACTATAAGCAACCAATATTGCACAGCTGTTGCTTAAGGAACAAATGAAGATATGTGAAACAATCTATAGAAAATGTTTGCATATATAAAAAATATGTGGGCAAATATAAATACACACACTCACAATTCCTTCGACCTGAAAAATTCTTCAGGAATGAGTCCTGTCTTACTACGTACTGCTTTACCATTGAAGCAAAGGAGACCTGAATCAGCTAAGGTCTGCAGGCAAAGCTAGAATATGAAGTCAGGCAATAACTCACAATCAAAACAGCTGCCTAAAATGGAATTGCAGCTTCTTTTTCTCTTCCTCTCTTAATTCCGTTTCCATGTTTGACCCCTTCCCCTAAATTCATAGTCCAACAGCTGCTCCCACTAGAGACAGCATCACCCTAACTGAGCTGTATTTGTATTTGACGAACAGTCTACTGGCTGGGTCCCACTCTAAAGCCAGATGGAGATGATTCAAAACACCAACATTTCATTTCAGAACAAGGAGTGGGCTTCTTGAAAGACTGTTTCAGGGAGTCAGTAAAAGCAGTGGCATGGGCAAAGGTGGAAGGCTGGTGACTTTGTGTGAAGAGGTGAGAGAGCAGCCAGGGGCAAGACATTTTTAATAAGCTTATTAAAGAAAAAAAAAATGGCAATCCAAACATAATGTTTGCTGATTATTATTCTATTCACTGTACCTGTGAATGGTATCATTTTCCCCTTTGTCTGCACAGTGAATTCAAGTTTAGAAGTCTTTAGAACAGGGCTTCTTGCTCCTTATTTGCATTCTGACCTTCTGAGGCAAATGTATAGTGCTAGGTCTAACCATCCAAGACAGACACAGTTGCTGCCTCTCTGTGTCCCCAAGTCCAGTCAGGACGGAGCCTGTCAGTGCATTCCCAGTAGACACACGTGTACACCACATCCCTTCATGGCTGAACACACAGCTCCGAGCACTCGCACTAACACAGCACAACGGCTTCACCACCCTCCCCTCTCCGGCTGCAGGTCCCCTAGGGAGAATGGCACACATGGACAGAGTGGATCCTTCCAGCAGCTGGGCTCAAACATCAAGTTTGCCACTCATTCCATGCCTGGCTCTCCTGTTACAGCCCAGGCAGGGCCCTGGACAAGGGAGACCCTTTGTTCCTTGAGTCTCCTTAATTTGTGTTCTTGCCCGCCCTTGTGTCCCTGTGCTATTCCAGGCTTTTGGAGACGGATAGGCCTTTGATGGCTCCTATGATGCACCTGGGAGTATTCTGGCAGGGTAGGCCATTACTTGGGCTTCCTCTCCTTCCACTGTTTCTCTGAATTCCTTTTTGGATGTGCTGACAAGCTTTTACCACATAGTCTACATTGACAGGTAAACCTACTATTATTTGGTTTTTTCATGCTGCTAAAAAGTAAATTTTTTGTAGAATGCCTGGAACTCAAGCCCACCTAATTTACTCCAGTGATCTAAAAGTGGCTTAACAATCTATTCAGGAACTCTGCATGGACCCAAGAAATCCTATTCTTGTCTCCTGGACAAAATGTGAGAGGATAGTCCATGTGATGACTTCCATTAATAATTTCAACAAACAGATAATATTTGCAGTCTTCCAGAACTGCATACTTTTCACTCTTGGCTGTTCTTTATGTGTTTCATCTAATGCAAACAATTAACTTGTTTAATAACTTTAAAATTAGATGCATTTATCAAGAATGATCTGTGTGAAATTCAGCCAAAATATTTACAGATGGACACTAAGAATCAGTTTTAACTATTCTATCCATTTATTATTCCTCAATGCAACTACTTCTCCTCCAGCATGAGCTATGCATCCACATATTTATAATGAAGAATAAGGACATTTATCCTGTGTTTTAATCTGATGTGAGCTTGATGGGCAGCTCATGTTTTCTGTGAGTTAGTTAATCAAGCAACCAACTTAATGATGTTCATCAACCTATAAAATACCTGAAGGCTTATTGAAGAAACCCCCTATATATAGCTTAAAATATTATTCTGTTGATGATGGCTTAGTCTGGGTTTAAAAACACACACACATATTCTATGAGACTACTATTTTAAAATTATGACAACATTAGAACTCCAAAAGTAAGCATGAGCCAAAGCACCCTTGATACTTCTGAAAACCTCCTGTCTATCTTACCTCTATTTCTTTGCTTTTGCAAAAATGTTTCACTGCCTTATGCTGCTGAATATTCCTTCCTAACATGTGCTACAGAATTAACATCCAATGCTAAAAAATCCCTCCCATATATGGTAGAGTATTGCAAACCAAAGCTCTTCAAAACACTTTCTCTGTAGACAAAAATATCTTCCACAGGGCTTGCTTAGACAGACTGCCAAATCTGCAGCCACTGGGAACACTGGATTAGAGGAGTCCACTCTAAGCAGTAGATTTACTTTTTATTTTTAAGACTGCATATACACTAGCTTTGCCATTCCACCAGGCAGCAAACTAGACATCTTATTTATCTGGAGGAGTCATTAATGAAACACATATTTTTAAAACAAACTACTGGCAAACCAATAGTATCTGATAACCTCCAAGTGCACTATGCAGAAATTCCTGTTATAAAGCAGTGAAAGAAAAAAAAAACCACCAATCCCAAATCAAAGATATAGCACTCATGTTCAAAGACAGTGTAGTGTAGAAAGAAAAAAAAAATGAAAAAGGATAAAGGAAAAAAAGTAACAGCTAGATGAGAACACCATGTAGAACAGCTTCCACCCAAGTCACACTTTCTTAATGAAGTAATACTTTAGAAAGGTGCAAGGATAGGTGCAAGATGTCCACTTTTACACTCTACTCACAGGTTTTTGGGTTTTTTTACAGTCAGAAAATCTACATCAATAGAACTGATAAGAAATGCCACATTTTCTGTCAATACCTTCTTTTAGTGCAGCTGATAACATCCACATTTAATATCAAGTATACAGAAGATGAAAAAATGTTTTCACTGTCTAAGTGCGGAGTAGATTAAAATTCAGCCTAAAATCAATCATGATATCTTTAAGTTAACTGGAGAGGATTTCACATCTCTAAGGTCTGTTTTCAAGGCTCCTGTGTGTTTAAAAGACTCCCAATCCCCAAGAGAAGTCATTCAGCTGCAGATTTAGATCTTATATCTTCTCTCTTGAGAATTCACAACTTACGTGAAAAATCTTAGTACAACATTCAACAAAATCATACTTCAGGGCTGCAGTAGCACAAACTGGCAATTTACCTCTTTATTCACATTTTTTGAAGTAGAAGTTATAAAATTACCTCTATCATATGATTTTAACTCATATGATGGCAATGCACAATGTAATTATAGTATGATTATTAGCCAAGCTACTTCTGGAATTACAGTTCTATGAAACAAGTTGTATTTTAGTACTACCTTAATTATACAGACTGACATATTCAAGAAAGACATCTTCACTAAAAATGAGAGAGGACAGGACAAATTTCAAATAGCATTTTTATAAATGAAAAATACATCACCATGGTTAGCATTTGAAAAACAATTAAAAACAACCAAAACTTTGGGGAACAAGAGTACATGCTCAAATGAGAAAATTAATTTCTCCTGCTCATTCTACTTACAAATGTAGTGGTTCCAAGTGAGCCAACATATTTTAACAATGTATTAAAAGGTATGTTCAAAAAACGGGTCCTACTGAGTTCCAGTTGTCTGAGACAACAGGAAGCCATGAAGCTGAATTAATACAGTGATTGATGCGATGGCACCTACACCATAGAAAAGCTAATCCCTGTGATTTAGAGCATGCTGCTGAAATTCAGACTTTAAAGGTAGTTCTGGTCCTCAGGTCCCAGGTATCATGTCAAGATGAAGCACAGTGGTCAATGACAAAGCCACTGGTTTGGAAAGGATGAATATGTCTATCCTTGCGCCACAGTTCATCTGCAAACCTGACAGTTCACCTATGGAGTCTAAAGAGCTGACTGCAACTGAAAATTTACACCTGAGTAAGGCCAGGATTTTCTTGAAAGCAGTCTGCCTTCAAGAGGCCTGTTGCCTCTTCCAGCACAAACAGTAGCACTATCTTACTGGCTTCAGAAGTTCAGGAGCAAATATTAGTACGCTGTCATAGATCATGAAGATAACTTTCTGTAGAGTACTTAATTCAGTCAATACATCTGTCACAGCAACTTGAGAGAAAATACAAAGCACTGTAAGGACAACATATCCTCAAGATAATCCTCAGCTGATCTGCAAGTGCATCTTATAATACAGAGCAGCATTTATATGCCCCTTAACTTAGTGACAGTATGGAATAGAAATAAAGGATTTTTAAAGCATGTGCATTTTCTTATGAAAATGTGATGCTTTAATGACACTTTTGCATCACTGTTATATCCTCATACCATGTATTTTCACATAAAACATACACACGTACAAAACTGATACTATTAAATTAAGCACAGAAGGCTAAACATGCACATTTATTTTGTGTATCCATATATATCTATACATAGAAAAACATGTATGTGAATTTTATATATGGAATACAAATGCACATTAGCAGGCATACTATTAAAATATCTTGCTTATTTTGAGTTCAGCACCAAGTAAAGTACATTTGTTTATGAAAATTCTATTAAATTTGGGATCTTCTCTGCTCACAAAACAACACATAAAGAAAAATCTCACAGATGCAGCATACCTGTGTTCATTTTGACACTGGAGGATTTGCTATAAAAGTCTTCAGATTTCCTGCGGAAAATAAAATGATCTATTAATTTGCACAGGACAAGAACGTGTGGTACAAAATGGCAGCAGGGCTTTTTGGAGGGGTGGAGAATCACTGGGATACAAATGGCAGTCCTATTTTAACACCGCTTTAATTGAATTGGTATTGCTTGTCCTTCCAAAGTTAAAGATGAGCTGTCTCTTCCATTATAAGTCACACTTTTTTTGAGTGTTTAGTATCTCTGTTGTAAACATTTGCTCTGGGATAAAAAAACTAGTGATTAACTTCTAGGCTTGAAACTATAAACTAAAAAATTTTTCCATACAGGAATGTGGAAATATTTTTAAAAGGTGCTCATAAGGTTTACTCACTCCTTCGCGCAAACTAAAAGCTGTAAAGGGTAGGTCTCTCCAAATATTTTCTAAGCAGCCAAAGTTACCAAGTCTTTTTCAACGATTTAGAAGCAGACGTGGTTGTTTTCATCCAGTGATTTAATATGTCTCCACAGACAACACTGACACTCTTAATGTTGCTTGATGTATTTCTATGCACAGAATCAGGACACCTGTCTCGGCATCCACACGAGTCCTTATCAAAACTCCCAATGAAATCATTAGATAGTCAATATAGTCACTATACACAAACACTACTTTGTAAAGATAATAATTTGCACCAAAATCATGTAAAGTGCACACAAAGTTGAATCTATTTAGATATCCCAACGCTATACAGTACTTACAAACAAACAAATAGTAAAACACAACAAACCAAACGACAACTGCAGAAAACTAATAACATCCTGTATTTATAGCCATATTTAACCTGCTGATGTCACAGGACAAAGCAGACACTATTTTCCACCTACTGCCAGTTTATGTCACAGCTTTATTTCAGGATAAAGTGGCATCTGCATACTTGCCAGTCTTAGCTGTATTACTGCAAATGGGGAGACACACTAAAGGCCAAAGTACTGAGGGCTTAAAAAAAAAAAAAAAAAAGTCATTCTCCCACTGCACTATTCTCAAATCAAGTCCAGGACAAAACAAAGGGAAAAAACATTTCATAATGTAATACAGTTTCAAAAAATAAATTAAAAATATAAACTGCCTGGCTATGTTGGAGTAGGTTGGAAGGTATGTATGAGGGACCATTTGTATGATGGGAGACTCAAGGTGCTAACTAATACAAGTAAACAAAATTCAGAATTCCAGTTCCAGTTCAACTCAACAGGAACCCTGAATTAACTGTACCTCTGAAGTAAAACATACATTGCTGTATTCTTTTGTATTCATAACAAGTCCAGATATTCCACTGCTTGAAAAAAATGACTTTTTTTTCCGAAACTATCACAACTCTGCTGCTATTATTCAGTCAGTTTTGTGACAAAAAAAGATATATGTTAAAATTCTTGAAAACTATGGAAATAAATAACTGGCAGTGAATGGCAGATTTATTATATTATTTTTATGCTGCAGCTATCAGCAAACTACCTCTGAGAATTTCTAAAAGACATTTCTAAATGATATTTGAAAATAAAATTGATATATGGTCTCTGATTAAAGTTTTGGATTTCTTTAACTGCTACAGAATATTCTTACAGCCTCAAATTCCCATTGCGTTTTCAGACTTCTAGAGGAGACACCACTTCCAAGCCTTCTTTTAGCTTGGAACTGAATTGCTGATGGTACTACATAGAAGCTACAAAATGCAACATGATATTTACTTTCTGACCAACAAGTACAGGACTCTTGGAACACTGCAGAGCCAAAATTATTTCTAGCAGGTGGCTTTGATATATTTACCCAAAGCATGCTTAACTCTTAGTCATGTTTTAACAGACAAAACTCCAGTTTCAGCACTACAGCTTTGTCCTCCTTAGAATTTCCACCTGGACAGTTTAGGCTACATTGTTGACACTCCCTGAGGGACCTCATACAAATCACTAACGTTTCCTCATTCATCTAATTTTGCTGAGGAACAACTTAGTCTTGCATACCTAAAAGATGTGCATGTAAATAAGGCAATCCAGATCACACACACGCAAACAGCAGGCTTTGTAGTTAATACTAAAATTATTTTGAATTCTCTGCTTCTAAGGAGGCAAAGCACCATTCAGATACTTAATGATACTGGGGTAGGAGCCAAATGAATACAATGAAATTAAAAGCCATATGCCTGAAATTATTTTATTCAATATTGTTTCAACCAGTCTTTAAGATCCTTGCTTCAAAAAGGAAGTGGTGGGGGGAGGAACAGGGAACAAAGGGCTGGTTTTGTTTTGTACTTCCGTTCCTTCTTAATTTCCTCATGAAAATTGTTCTTTGGGAACAGGTTTGCCCCTGACAGAGGTGAGATGAACTTTTCACTGGAAGCATCAGACACTTTACTGCCAAAATGCGTACCCAATGATCAGCTAAGACACTCAGCTCTCAGGCAGCTAATGCTGCGACAGAAGGAAGGCTGGCAAGGATCATGCGGACACAAAGCATCACTGTTTTCAAAATCAGCCACCTAGATCGGGCAAGTCTTCTACTCAGCTCACTCCTGATCCTTGATGCTGAGGTAAAGGAACACTAAGTTCAAGCACAGTAGCCTGCTTAACTTTTGCAGAGGGAAATCCAGGATTAATCTTCACGGCATTCTTGTATAGTTAGCTTCATCTGGAAGAGCTAATGCAGCAGGAAATGAATGACTGTGCTAATGCACAAAAATGGGTCTGTTGGGTTGCATACAACTGCAGTTACCATTGCTACATTTAGTTTCACTAAATACATATCCTTGATCATATTACAATGATTAACTTAGCTCAGAAATTCTTTGCATTGCAAGAGGTTACTGAAAAGACTTGTGGGAATCTCATTGACATCTGCTCTATTTTCTCCAAGAGACCCTGATATCTATCTACTTGCGATTACTTCTGTTCCCAGTAAGTTCTGAAGTGTGGGGTGCTGAAGGAAAACATTCTGTCACCCCTTCTGTTCCACATTCACGCAGAGCTATAAAAAGGGTTAGTGAGAAGTCAAGGAAGGCTTCTCCACCCCCAGTTTATTCATGAATCAAGATGCGTGACTTTACTGTTAGGGGTTTAATTCCATTCTTGATCAATCTTCGAGCACTTACAACCATTAATGCAGCAGAACCACCTAGACACAATTCTGTGCCTTGTGCTCTCAGATGACCTTGCTTGAGCAGGAAGGTTGGACCAGGTGACCCACTGTGGTCCCTTTCAACCTCACCCATTCTGTGATTCTAGGTTACCTGTTATTTATTCCTTGCCATTTCACAAAAGATATTATAAAAAGCAGGTTTAAAATGTGATTTCCTGATAGAGCATTTATATTAATTCTAAATCTAGTTTTAGTATGTGCTCTTTATAGTCACCATCCTTCGTAATGAATTCTACCCCAAGGACCTTTGGTGAGAGGAGCAATTGATTTACAACGCAGAATACAGATGGATCAACAGTAGGATAGGTATGTGTGTCTGGCTGGAAAATTACAGATTTTCATTTTCTTAGGTAGAGAGCAGTTCCCCGATATTTGAAGAGGACAGCTTTCCTGACTTACATGAGAAGGAGTGTCAGACTCTCATTAATGTTGTTTGCCAGTTTTACAGTTTGAGCTAGAGAGAATAATCTACTTGAGAAAATATCTGCAAAGTTAAGAAACCAAATCAGTGGGTGAGTTTACTACAAGGATTGTTTATTCAGTCAGTTTAAACATTGCAGGTGATCTACAAACGCGTATTTATTACCAAGCAGGATTCTACCTTGCATATGGCAGTATGTTCTTTTAACTCACTTCATTAAGACTCTGAAGAGCATTCCTGCTCTGCAACAGGTCAATATACTTTATATGCCAACTGATACATTCAGTGAAGGAGGGTAAAAGAAACTAGGAAGTATTAGTTTTGAAAGTACAGTGAAGCTGACTATTTTATTTCTCTCACTATTTGAAAGAAATTCTTTCAGATGTTTACTGTTAGCAGAACTACGGCAATGTGAATGCAATGAAAACTTAATAACCCCAAAATGTTTAAAGAAACAACTGTCCTGAAGCTGCCTTGCAAGAAGATGTCTCTCCTGCTGAGCCTTTAAGCAGGTAGAAAGCTTATATGGAAATATTCTCTTTGTATGAGAAAATGTTTGACGGAGCACAGGTAGATGATACTTATAATGAAAATGGTTCCCCATGTTTCAATTTTATTAACATGTAACAACAAGTCAACAAAATGACTGGGCATCTTTACTAAGATCCAACACAGCAAGGCATATGCTGAGCATACACTTAAGCATATGCTTTAGGAAAGCCTCACAGAAGTATTTCTATGCTTCAAGTTAAACACAAATACTGCTTTCCCCAGACCACACTACCTCACCCTATAAGGATCTGAATACTCAGTGGCTAGAACGCCAGTTCTAATTAAAGTGTTTTCAGATAAATAATCAAAGAGAAAACATACGCAGACAATTGACATCATCGTTTCTGTGATTTTAAGTTTTTCTTATGGAATTGTGAAGATAACCTCACTCTAAGTGCAGTGTCATTGCACATGTTACTCTTGCATATTATCTGCAAATGTACTGATTAGATCATTAAACAATTGGGATGGCTGAATAATTTGTACATGGTCATAAAGTTCTACTGGAACACAATAGATAACTCACATTGTACTCAGAAGCAGTAAGTGTGTGACCAGGGAAATCTCTCCATACAAAAGCTTTGTTTCCTGGATCATCCACGGTATTACAAACTAACTATCTTAGGTTGGTATCTAACTTACAACAGATCAGATATTTGAGACTGTTTCCTCAGCAAATACAATACTAACATTGTTATTCAATGTACTGCTAAGATTTTGTGTTGGAAAATCTCAAGTGGTTCTAGTTCCCATGTACAAATGTTCAAAGAGCATCAGATACAGGAGAATCCATCACAGGACTCTATGACAGATCATCCTCTTTAAGCACACCAAGGGATTGGACATGAGTGGAGGAAATAAAAGCACTATTAACCATTTTATGTATCTTAAATATAAGTTGAAAATGGTAAGGTAATTTCTATTCATGACAATCACTAAGGTCTGAAGCCCTTGTCAGGAGTGCTGTTGTTGGGGAAGCTGGAATA
>VYZT01049344.1:0-20299 GCA_013400735.1 Pomatostomus ruficeps
AAACATAGCAGCTAGGGGATTTCTCCCAGCTCATTGCCACAATTTGTAGGACTCAAACATGGAAGTTCTTTTTGTATTTCAGATTTTTGCAAGGATTAACAGATGAGATTCCCCTCTGGTAGCTATGCAACTCATCAGACAAATTCAAATGATGTACAGACATTGCTACTCTCACATCAAGACAGTAGTTACACAGTTTATGCACAATATGATCACAAATATCAATTAAGCAAATTGACTTTGCAAAATAGCCGTATTTGAAGTCCAACCACTACTCTCCAAATATGTCAGAGATAACACAAGTTCAGACCAATAAACGAATTCTAGGACAAGCGAAATTTTTAAAGCAATTATTTGCTCAAAAACAGTGCATAAAATACAAATTGCCAGGTAGATTTAGTGGTAGTAGAAAGCACCTTGATTATCTAGGGGTAAAACTATTTCACATTCATTCCAAATAGGAGGTGAAATTATAAAAGTAGTTTGAAAAATACATCCGTGAACCAGCATGTCAGTGCAGCTCCTCATAACATGACTTTGGTGTGTGGTTTATCTGAGCATATACTCCTTCATGAATGCCCACATAAAAATGAGGCAAAGCCAATCTTTTGTACACAAATACTTTAAATTCAGACTGAAAAGAAACACCCCATAGACATAAATACATGACTACCGGATTCTTTAGGGCCATGTGTACCAAACAGATTCATTTTACAACCCAGGTGAGGCTGTGTTCCAAACCAGGGACCTGCCTAGACCCTTTTCTCCTGACCTTGAGCAGCAGCTCTTACGGAAAAAACTGTTTAAGCAGACAGAGACATTTTATATTTTGGGAAGACATAGTCAGATACAAGACTTCCTGGTTACTTTAATCCTTGTCAGATAACAAAGAGCAAGATGAAATGGAACTTAGGGCTTGAGCCAAAATCCTTTGAAATCAATTAGATTCTTTTCATTGATTTCAATGAGTTGTGGATCAGACCACCTCTTCCTCAAGGCAGCAATAAGACATTTCCTAGAGAAGGCAGGGGTCCTCAGTTTTGCCATTCATTCATTTTGATCTTTCACTGTTTAATGAATCTCTTCATCCTGCTCTTATTCTCAGCTCTCAGCCAGGCAGGCATTAGCAGTGCATTCACTAGGCAGGAGACGATCACCAGTATCCATCTTTCAAAAGAGACGTACAACTGAGGCCACTCAGGGCCATTAAAGATCCCATGGTATTTTTGCAAGAGCAGAAATAACAATGCCAGCGTCTTGGCCAAATTCCAGACTCTTTAATTACATTCTGTCCATCTATATTCCCTTCTTAGTTTCAGCTAGAAAAATTAGCCACCATTTTCCACTATCTTATTAATCTTTTAATGTAGAATTAATTATAACAGAAAGGCTATGAGTGTAAAATATTGGCACTTACCGCTATAATGAGAATATCTTTGCTAGCCATAAAAACCAGAAAATGCAACTTTCTTTTCACAGAAAAAGTGTACATGATTAGCACAGCAAAAGTAATCATATAACTGTTCTCCATTTTTAAAAGAGAAAAGCCAAAATATACCTAAGTGGAAAAAAACCAAACCAAACCAAAACCAACAAAAACAACCTAAATCAAAATTTAAAAAAAAAAAAAAAAAAAAAAAAAAAAAAAAAAAAGAAAAAGAAAAAACAGCTTGGACAAGCTCCAAATTACTATTTAACATCAGGAACCACTCAGAATTCTTGACCAGTAAGATTATTTATGTGCCTTTTGGAGTTGGAGATAGTGCGGTAAGATATCCAACTATCTTGAGGAGCTCTAGACCAGCAGAACATGTAGTGATTTTTCAGCATCCCAACTTAAAAACAAACAAACAGAATTTAATACAGGTAATTGATAATGTGTAAAATAGATGATCCTTCTGCTCCTTGAGGACACTAAAAATCTAGACAACATATTCATGTTTTTGTCTTAAGAAAAAAAGAGACCTTAAATGCTTTTCTTTCCATGGCATGGATGTAATGTATCATAGAGGAGACAATGGCCCAAAAAGATCTCAGGTGGTACAAAATTTTAAGTAGCAATTTGGGCTAAAGATGCAGGATAACTACATCTCTGTGGAATGCAGTAAAAGAGGGTTCAACCATGAAAGCTTACAACTCACTCACTCACTCTTCTAGCAGATGTGATTGTGATTAAAAGGTTGTTGTTGGCAACAAGTAAAATGAAGAGCACTCTAGGGGGCCCAGAGAGCTAGTCCATTAACTTCATCAGCCCTAGATTTAGTTCCCATCTCTGTACAGTCTTAGGAAACAGTGAAATTGCATTTACCCATCCTAATTATGGGATTCACTGAAAACGTAGGGCAATAGGTGGAGAATTCATAGCTAGAAATAAGGTCATGTTGGTATCTTTCTGTAGAAATAATTTGGTCATTTGCAGATCATATTAGGTCAAGTCACTTGTGGTACTATAATCAAAGCAACGGACTGGAGAGTTTCAGAGTGATGATAAATGACAGGAGATATTTTTCAAGAGTCAAGAGATCTGAAAGGAGAGATAAAAACTAAGGAGAATCTCGCAATAAGTTCATCTGACCGAAGAGCTGCTGTTGTTAATTGAACTCAGGGCAATTTTCATGTTATCTGGGCTCTGTTTTGCCTCTTGAGCAGAATTGACAAAGTCTCTCATTTGCTAAGAGATCTAACAGTGAAAAGCTGATATTTGGGAATTCCTAGGAAGAAACAATTCATCAATGTCAGGAAATCATCTAGATAACTTCAGAAACTTTTTCTTTTGGTCTTCATAACAACTTGTGAGGAAAAGCCCTCTAAAAACTAAGGTATATACTATTGATATTATTTTCTCCCTGATGCAGCAGTACTGTTTTAATAGCAAAGTTCTGCTGTTCAAATCATCTGTGATGTTCAACCATCCCGGAAATCATCCTATGTGTAGTGGGTTTTACCCAGCACTGAGAGGCAGAGTGACCAACTGAGCTTCTCTCTTGTTTCTGACATCCTCCTGATGGTTACCTGCTGTAGGAGTTGTAGTCATCACACAGCACAAATATGATGTTTCTCAGCGAGCCAACTCTAGCAGAGACATGCACATTTCTCTTGAATCCCTGCCATACATGGCTATATTTGTTGAGCTGCAATGCTCAAATGATGGCTGATGATTTCACTAGCTACAGAAAATATTAGAATACTCTCTTTACTCCTGAGATTTATTTTGCTTTTGCAAAGCAGACAGCAACTTCCACACAGATTTGCAAGAAAAATTGGAAGCCTAATATGTTCGATTTAGAACTTTTTTCACTAAGAGGTAACTTCCACCAGGCAGCCCTCAATGCTGTTCACAGAGCATGCAGAAAATAATTTTTAAAAATACAGGGAGAAATTACCTTAATTAATATAATAAGGACTTTTTAAATGTCCAGAGAATATTTCAAATTTCTTTTCTTGTGTTAAGTTTTTTAGACATTACACCTGCCCAAGTTCTCAGGGTTCGCAAACAGCTAACTCCATCAACACTCTTGTAAGGAGATTTTTTTAAGAGTTTAATCTCTCCCACAGCCCATTTAATTGTTTTTACTTGCTATTTGTGCAGGATGTACAGACAGGAAAAGCTGAAAGTGTGTTCAGAAACTCCAGTAAAACTCTTTATTACACAAGGCACTGTTAAATGTATGACTTAAAAAAATAGATAAATACATTGTTAATCAAATCTTTTACAGATAACTCAATCCTGTAACAAGGAAAGATCCAGGCAAGTGTGTGCCCGTTTTCCACAGGTATTACTAAGCACTGGGAAACACCTGGTGCCCTCTTATGTGGAGGCCCGTGCACCTCCAATGCCTGAGAAATGGAAAGTGCACTGGTGGGACGAACCCTATTTTGACCAGTACTCCCATGAATAGGGTGAGGAAAAGACCTCCTCCCAAGACCCCTTGCTCAGGCAATTTGTTTATGTTAATTCCTGTACCCCAGTTGGCCTGCTGGCCTCTCCGCCCAGTTGTCAGTCCCCTGCCTATCATTCCCTGGTTGACACCCCAGTTCTGGAAAGTTCTGTTTTACTCGACGCCCCATTGGTCCTCCTCCCTCAGCCACTCCCTCAGTGCCTCTCTCTTGGTCCCTGCACCCTGGCCCTCCTTGGTGCCGCCCCTGAGCCCTCAGTTCATTGGTCCCTGTTGCTCTGCCCGCCCCCATATAAAACCCAATGCACACCCATTGTTCCCCATTTTAGTCCCTGGTTCTCTTTGAGTGCTGTGCCATTAAACTGCCTTGGAATACCAAACCGAAGACCCTTCCTGCTTTTGCTCATCAATCTCTGTGCTGTTCGCTTGGCTATCCGGCTTGGCAGCAGCGCCCGTGCGCAGGGGAAAGCTGCCCCAACCCAGGCAGCTCTCTGCTTCAGAGATGCTCTTGGGAAGGTCATGGCACAAACCATCAGACCCCACCATGACACTCTTGCTCACTGATACTGGTTTTTCCAGCAACTAATTATGCTTGATCATTTGCATTGGGCATGAAGAACTGTTTAAATTTGAACAGGTTAAAAAAGTGTTCTCTGCAACAGGTGTCTCCAAATGCAGCATGTCCTGTCCCACAGACTCAAATTAAAGACCTTACAGCCGTTACCCACCCATTGCTAACCCAAACAAGAAATCTCTACCTATCAAATCTAGGTAGTAGGTTATAGACAGAGAAAATAAATCTAGCAGTCTAATCTAATTTATGAATGTACATAATTATGAATAATTGAATAAAGCTAAAAGAAGAAAACTCCAAATGAATGACAGAGTTCAGATCAATTCCCAAGTGAAGCAGTGCACACCCAATGGTTTACCACAAATTAAATTTGACTGGAAAAAAATCAAAAAAATTACTCTTCTGGCAAGAAATAGAAGTGATGATCTAGCATATCCTATGAGCCCATGATTAATTGCCAAAAAAGCTCTTTACATATTAATAACTTTCTTTTTTTGATTCTCTTGAAATGTGCTTTGCTTTTGAAAACAGAGATGCTTTCAATGCTGTAATAAAAATAATAATAAAAAAGTTGTCCTCACCAAGAAAAGTATATTTCATAATTAAAAAGCTAGATATAGCCTCATTTCTAGTTTGGGGGTCAGCCTGGATGACACAACGGCCATTTCTGGCTGGACTATCTACAAATATGTAATTGGAGTGTAAATTATTTTCACTATATAAATAGCTTCTGATGATATCACTAATTTGTAAATAGTGCAGTTTGTTTTCCCAGAAGCAGCTCTGTGCTAGCTGACAGCCTTGAAAACTTTCTGCACTTGATTATGCCATTTTCCTCTTTATAGCTCAATAGGAAACCAGATGTCATGTGCCCACTATGAATTGGGTCTGCTTTTCCAAATGTTCTGTTACATCCGTGACACATAAGCACCTTTAACATCCTTAGCTGAGAAAGCAAGCTGCTTGCACACGTATGTATTATTTTTAAGTCTTTATTTTTATGTAGCTGCAATAGTGTATTTCACAGCTGGCTGATGAAACACACTAGAATTATTTGGAATTCCTCAGTGCTCCTTAACAGGCAATTAAACTGAAAATAGAAATGACCGTATGCGGTCAGGTGCAATTCTGCTACTGTATTACTCACACTGTTGCCAGCAGAATATTTAAAGCGTACGTTGGTGCAGCTGTGCTAATGGCTTTCCAAACTTCACTCCCAAACTTGCCCTAGAGAAGCCTTAGCAATGCATCTGTTTGCTAAGATTTTTCCATTAACCTTTCCAATATCATGGCATCTTTTTAACTTGCTTAGTGATTATAATAACACTATGCTGTATAGTTAATATCTGAAGACCTTTAAACACACAGAGAGAGTATTCTAGAAACCTTCTATCCTTCTCAAATAGTAAAATAGTATGAAGAAATGGCTTTGAAGGAGAATATCCTCCTTTTCTACCTAGAGAAGTTGAAGTTAAATGCATCACAGAAAAGGCTAGAAAATCTTGTGCTGAGCTACTCCAGAAGCTGGCACAACATATGGCAAGATGAAATGGGATGAGTCTCTGGGGTAATGTGGTCCCTCAGAGAGAAATCATCTTCTGTTCCCTTGTAGAAATTGCCTTTTCTTGAGACTAGAGATTGTCATATCCACCTCCCTTCATCCTCAAGAAGAGACAAAACTGTTACTACTTTCCTGTCTGTTCCTTAGGCAAGAATGCACAAGAACAAGAGCTTACCAAGGAGCCAAACAGAAGCGAGGGCTTTTACAGAAGGAAATATAAGATAATATACATCTATACACACTACTATTTTCAATATAAACATTTTCTTCCTTGTGCCCGTGGAGAAAGCAAGGGGGAAGGAAAAAAGATACATAGCATTTATCTACTAATGTGAATATTTTTTAAGTGAAGCTCAGTTATAGAAAAGTCTTATAGAAATTACAAATACTTTCCATCGTATGAAGCAGTTTTTGGAGAAACATCTGTAGAGTCCAGCTGAGTTAGATCTTATCCGATTCTGTAAGAATTGTCATAGGGAAGAAATGGAAGCATGTAAGCTGACATAACCACACAAACAAGTGGGGTCATCTCTAGGAAAAAGAGAGCACTGGTCATAGAAACCTGCAGCACCCAGAGGAGACGCAATCAGCCCAGGCGGATGGAGAAAGCAGCAGCTTGAGATTCAAACTCTAGATCAGGAAGCCCAAGGAGCTCCTCCCTCCACACACGCACATGTGGCAGGGGTGGCAGGGCTGCCAGAGGAAGAGAGGAAACTATCCCACCTCTCAGTTACAGGAGTGAGAACTGTGGCTTAGCAAAGAAACGCACAGCTGAAACGAGGACTACAGCCAGCTATGTTGTATCAGTTTGAAGTTTTGTTTCTATGTTTCTGCACTGAAACTGCCATTGTTGAGAAGTTGTATTAGATTTACTTATCTACACATGAAAGTCTTGTTAAGGTTAATGAGAATTCCTGTTACATAGGCGATAATAGACTTTTTCATTATTATCACAACACCAAAATGTTTTCCCATGTTTCAGGATTAGAAAGCAGTAGGTGTCCTGAATTCTAGGTCTCTAAAAAGCCCTATGAGAAGTTCATACATTTAGATCAGCAGCAATGTGGAAGCTGTCAGCTAATCATATTTTGATCCCAACTGCAACACAGATTAACTGGAAATACAATAAAAGTAGCCTGCTTTAGGAGAGGGTGAGGCATTGAGTTGATAGACATATCAAGGCTTTTTTTCACAAACATGTCATATGTTCCTTGTTATTTAGATCCAGATTCTTTCTAGATTTTCTTTTAATCTGCAATATCAAGTGGCATTTATCTAGGCATTTTAAAATCATGACAAGATAAAAGCCAATCTTTTTGTAATCAGTATGCTGAGAAGAAGAGAAGCAGTAGTAAAGCAGATGATGCATGTTTGCTGACAAAATATTTAATCCAAAAATTTAATTTCAATCTGCCACTGTTCTCAGTTGGTATAATTACTTTAAGCAAATATCATGAAGAAAGGAACAGAAAATAGTCTCAGCTACTGAAATGTAAATAATAAAACATAATCATAATCAAATGTTTAAAGTGATATAATTACATTCTAGGATCATTTTGTGTGGACTATTTTAAATGTTTAAGTGATTTTAAATTATTTCTGACATAATGGCCTATGATGCTGCCTATAGTGGCAAGCAGTGCAAAAGATTTAATTCTCTCATCTGTTCATACACATCATTGTTCAAAGGCATGATAGGGAAATTGCACTGCAGTCCATGGAATATTGTAGACTTTTGCTTTTCGTGTCACTGAAGATTAAAATCAACACAAACTCAGGGTAGTGGTCATAGCAAATTTTGTGGGATTTAACCAAATTAATATGAACAATGTCTATCACTCTTCTAAGCTTACTTGAAACCTGATGAGATCAGCACCTGGTGACAGAGCCTTCAATTTTTAGGATAAAATTTTTGAGCAAATTTTCTATTTTCTGGAAAATCAGGGATGTAAAATACCACTCCACCCAAAAGCCGCTTTGATTTTCTACAATAAGTTAATCAATCCATCACAGGTCTTGTGGCCCTACAAAGGGCTAAGAGTGTGAATAAGGTAGATTTCATTGATGACTAATTCTTTTCTTGTGGTTTTCCACATTCTTGACTCTATTACAATCCTTGTCTATAGCACTGATGAGATTTTGGACTCTGTTCTAGAAGTTATATAGGCTTGTAATAATTAAATGCAATATACAACTGCAAGCCAAATGTGTGCATTATTCAAAACAAAACCAAAATAAAAGAGAAAAGGCTGTTCTTTAGTGCTATCCTCTAGTGAGTAAAATTTACTTTTGTGGAGAGGATCATTACAAACGAAGAACAGAACTCAAGTCTTGTTTAAACACAGACTTACAGATTAATTGGGAAAAGTGCAATTACTCGAACTACAAAGTTTCTAGATTGTTTTACATTTTGGAAAAAAAAAAATCAGTTTCATCTCATGTGTCCCAATCATATGAGGAAAATTATTACAAGGCTGAGAAGGAGCCAGGACAAAGAATAGAAGATGCTTTGTTTGCCGAGTGCAACTTTTTTAGCAAAGGTCTGTACTATATTATAACGCTTGAACCCCCAAAGTAACTTGCCTTCACCTTTTCCTCTTCAAAGACTTCCTCTGGAACAGAAACAGGTAAGAGTGTTAACGTGAAGTATATGAGACCCTTGAAAATCAATCCTCTCCTCTCCTTGAGCTGCTCAGGCCAGTCCATAGCACTTGCACGTCCCTGCAGACTGGGTGCAGGGAGCCGAGCTCAAACCTGCGCTGCCAGCTCCCAGCCATGCTCCAGTCTCTCGGTTCACCTAGACATATAGCACTGTTTGCATGTATAGGAGGTGAGAGAGAAAACATTCCTACTTGCGATAGTGAGAGGGAGGCATTTTTGTTTGTTTCTGTATATAGCAAAAGCACAAGTTCATTTCAAAGCAAAGTGATGGATGTCCTTAATTTGTTACTTATGAAGTGCATGAGCAGATGAGATAATCCAAATCAGAGAGGTTATCCAGACTAACTAGATATAACAAGGAAATCAGAAACAACCCAGAAAAAAAAAAAATAAAAGAAATGTTGTAAAGTGAACTGAGCAGGATCCAAAGACACTCTCAGAGTCATGTAATCTCTAACATAATTACACCAATATTTCTCTGAAGTGAAGTTACAATTTTGTTTACTTCTCAGGCAGACTCTCCTGTATTACAGGTCAAGCATGCGTGTCAAAACCGGCCGGCTTTTCAGCAGTGATTGCTGTTACTTATCGGGTTTGTTTCCATGGCTAAACAGGTAGCGCTCCCCTCTCCTCCCCAGCCCCGGTACCACACCAGAGCGGGGCTGGCGGGGAAGGCGCAGCTGACAATGGCACAGAGGCTTTATTTATTGCTCCCAGCGGGGGTGCGATGCCGCAGCTTCTTTACAACCATCAACACCCTGGGGCTTTTTAGTTCCACATATAAGACAAGGAAGATGGGGGATGACAACTAACCTCAAGGGATTAGGTACCTGAATCCTATCCCAACTACTAGCAGACTCCAGCTGTGTTTAAATGTTTTTTGAAGAATTTCTGATGTTCAGTGGTTGCTGATTACTTCCAGATTTTAGTTCTACACCAGTGGAGCTCTGCTACAAAGAGTTTAGCTGTTGTTAAAAATTGGAATTGCACCAAAGAAATGTCTTCTTTAAAACCAGTTTCAAAAATATTACAACACTGTTAAAAAAAAAGAAACCACAAAAAAAAAAAAAACACAACCAAAAACCAAAAACCAAACAAACAAACCAAACAAAAAAAACCAACCAACCAACCAAAAGAAACCCCAAACCAAACCCAAACCTACAGGCTCTTCACAGTGAAAGAAGAATGCAAAGAAGCAGGGGGGAAGGGAGGAGAGAGGGTGGAGAAGATGACAGGGATCACTTTAGCTTTAAGGTCTTCTCAAATTTTCCTTTAAATGTTATGATGATATTTTAATCTTCAGGAGGATGATTTAGATAAATGTTCTATAGACAACATTTCCTTTCTGTTGAGTTTATATAATTTAAGCTTCAAGCTGGGGCATGTCTGGGCCTTTCCTCTATAGTTAAATGTCAATATAAGAGAATGTGTATGTTTAGCTATATCTTTTATTTGAGTAAGTTAGAAACAATTTCAATATTATAAAATTAAATAGAAAGGGGGTTTTTAACACACACAAAAAATCCCACATAGTCTGTGTTCAGCTGCATACATCTTTCTAGTAAATCAGAGGCTATTCAGTGAGTTGCCTGAAAGCAAACTTGGTGAATCTCAGCTACTCCGTCTAGAAAACTACCAGTAAGGTGTCACTTGAGTTTTCTTCAACTTTCTAGAGAATGAAAGGCATAATCACCATATTTATATCTAAATACTTCATTGTTTTGTCAACAAAGAAAGCATATTAAGAGAAAAACCTTAAAAGAAATACTATCATTTATATAACTACCTTTTGTATATTTCTCCACTGAATTTAAGGCAAGTTTTTAACACAACTCAGTGAAAGACTTCTTTTGTAAGGTTGGTTTGTTTGTTTTTTTCCAGGTATGTACATAGTTTTAAATAGCAATCAAGGCTAAAACAGACATTTTAATAGCAGAAAACTTTAGAAGAATTATTATTTCCATCAGCTTTTTTTTCAAAAGTGCAAACTTTTTAATTCATCAAAGCTCCTTCCCACAACAGAAAGGGGAAAGAAAAGAAGAAGAGTATGAGAAAAGGGAAAGAAAAAAAGAGAGAGACTAATGGAAGGTTTTCCAGTACTCTTAAGCAACTGTGAAGTCCTTAAAATCTTGGTAGTAAGACAAAAGCATGTAGACTAAAATTTACTTAATCTTTCGAAATGCTCGCCATGTTTAGATAGACACTGTTCACATAGAGTTCAATTCTGTCATGAACTGCTTTTAGTTTTGCAATGCAATATAGGAGCTTACATCTTTCTGGCAAGCTCCAGGACAGCACAAAAATAAATTATTTGAGCAGGCTATAGCCCAAGCAGCAAAAGTCAGATGCTACTGCATATTCACATAGTGCAAACCAGACAAAAAGTCTGTTTCATGGCACTGGGGTTTTTGGGAGTACAAGTTCAACATGGGAATAGATTTCAAATCTTTTCAGATCCAAAACTGCTCTGAAGCTGGCTGTACAGACTCCTGATGCATCATCAGCACTATTATCTTATTACAACACATGCATTCATTAGAGAAGGGTTGTTCTGATTTTGTGTGAAGTAATTCCCTGATGGTGATCTGTATTTGTAGCACTGACTCTTGGCAGCACACAATACCACAGCCAGCATTGTCCAAGAAGGGATTATTTCATTCCACTACATCATCTCACAACTGACTGTACCTCATAGTACAAATGCAACCTTGTCATTGCAATTTGTCACACTTTTTTGTGTGCATTATAGTGCACTGAAGTCTCATCTCCTGTGCTGAATAGCCTACTGCCATATAACACATGACACTATAAATGAAAAAGGTGAGATCACAACAAGGGAGATATTGGTCACAGCTTCCATTATGGAGCTGGCTGTCTCCCAGATCACACACGTTCTGGAACTGCATCCAAAGCTCAAGCAGTGGACAGTTTTGCTGCCACCATCATGTGTATGCTGGCCTCTTTGCAAGCGTGGCTTGCTTTACTTAATCATTGGACAACTTAGCAGCAGTTGCACATAAAACATCCGGTGTCAACACTGTTTGTTCCTTAGTTATCCAAGAAGCCAATGTACAACTGAAAACAAGAAAATCTATATCCCCATTCTCATCATTGTCCACTTTTCTTCCATTTAAAATCACCTCTGCAGTACCAAGAGAAGTAGAGGTAGAAATGAGAAGGCAGGAAGAGTTAGGCCTACTCAGCTGGGAAGTAGTGGGGAGAGGGCACACAACAGGGTGAGGTGCCCATCTCTTCTCTGGGTCTGCATTCAAGCCCTGCCCTGCAGCCAGGGTGAAAACCCAGCCTCCCCTGTGCACTGGGTCAAATTATAACCATGCTGGGGAATGGCTGTTTGACTGGGACACTCCGTGCCTAGGTCTCTCTGTTGATGTATATTAAAACAGTGCAAAACAACCTACACCAAGGAAAGTTGTGGAGGTGTGGGGGGTTCTTTGGGATTTTCCAAAAGCATTAAGTCCCCCTCCAGTTTTGTATCCTAACACTCTCTCATGCAATAATACGTGATGCTAAGCAGCTGCATTGCCTTGACCACTGTTTTTCATAATGTAGAGTACTGTCTCATTGTTCTCTTACGTTATCCTTGTTTCATCCGTCCTTTGTGTACAAGTGTAAACCTTTTACTTACACCGCAGGTTTTCCTGTGCAGTGATTGTCTTTGTTATACATTTGTAAAGTGCTTAACTCAAAGAGTCCATGGCCTATACGTGCTAGTGTTATAAAATGATAATAATAGGAGGCAGATTACTTAGAGGGAAGTGCATGAGTTTTTCAAACAGGAAAAAACCCTCAACAGTGAAAAATTCTTCATAGTTTTTAGAGTAAGTAAATACGTGAGTGGGAAATTGCCTATTGTATTGTTTTATATCATTGTGAAAAATCTTTTAACAAGCTTCCCCCCACAAGAATTATTTCCATCTAGTTAACATGGAACCACTAACTTCAAAGTTTCAATTTTGTGTAGGATATAAAACAATTCAGCCAGCAAAGAAAAACAATGCACACCAGGGAAACATTTTAGATAAAACTTAAGTGTAATTTCTGCTATTCTTACATATCTAATGAATACATTTTTATACAGCAGTACAATAGATTTCTTGATCACAGACACATGGAAAATGTTTGTGTGTAAATGATTTTATTCATGTCCTACCACCTCTGCTTTTCTAGGAAAACAAAAACTTTATGATACATTTAGGACTACACAGTAAAATATTCTATTTATCAATATTAAGGGGTTTCTGTTGCTCTTAACAAGTCCAAGAGGTGTTTTCTATGAGTGAGAACTTTATTTCTAATCCTCTAAATAAATACAGGCTATTTCATGTTCAGATCAACCTACTTGGCACATTTCACAACACCTTATCTGTACAGAATGCTTCCCAAAAGCCAAATTTCAGTTCATTATCAAAAGATGGATGTGGTACAATAACTCAGAAAAGAACTTCATAAATGCTCTGAATGATTATCAGTGGGCTGATAATTTTAGCCCACTTGCCAAATTTTGCACTACACATCCCATGCCCTGTCTGCATAGTGCTCCCCACTCCTTGGCAAATTTAGAGTCTTGAGCTAATCACTTTACAGTTATCTCTGAATCCATCACACACCCAGGCTGCAAACGGCTTGTCAGGGCGCTGTTTTCCTTCTTCATTCTGCTCCTTTTAAGTTAGTAGCAGCACTTTACAACAGAACATCAATTAATAGTAAATTATGACAGGATTCATGTGGGATCATATATTACAATCTCCTTGATGCCAAAACCTTTCACAATGATGAATACCAATACAGTGAATACCAAATACAATTTATAATGATTTTGCCATTTCCTGAAAAGTGTTGCCAATCTACCTTTGATTCCAAAGAAGCAGCACATCTTTATCTGTTTGAAAATATGAACTTTTGCTCATGAGATCTATACAAAGACTCTTTTATGTAGGTCAAAGGATGCTTCCCCTATGCCCATTTAATATGTTTTCTGTGAAGTTCTGTGTGCTGCCCTTAGGGCCATGCACATGCTGGCTATATGCATGCAAGTTGCACAGCAAGTTCTTCCCCCTGCACCATCACAATATCTACAGTTCCATCTGCCCTGTAATGAAATTATGTACCTCCATCTATTTTTCAAGCATTTTTAAGTGTCACACATACAGTAAATCACTGCTTTATGAATAGGCCTCTAAGACAAGGACACGGTTTACAAGAAACTTAGCATTTAAGCTATTTTCATCTTGACAATGACTGACACGTCTCAGAGAATATTATATATTTAGAGTACGTTGAAGGCACTGTACTTAAGAAACATGTCTCATCAATTGGATGAACTACTGAACTAAGTCTTAAATGTTTAAAGAAGGGTCAAAAAGACACCCTGCTACAAAAGTGTGCAACGTACACTTGACTAATACCAGAGTAGAAATCCACTCAATGAATAATTTTTGCAAGTTTTCTTTGTGTTTAAAAAAAAAATCTTATACTTTGTCTCTGAATATTTATCAGGCCTGATATCTTAAGAAGTAAAAGCCAAACTCTAAAGAAAAAAAAAAAAAAAGAAACTGCATACCCCATTCTTCATAAACTTCATGAGAATTTCCTCAACACATGTCTCCATTTATACAACACATCAAGGAAGGCTAGAATCCAATTTCAAATCAAATAACCTCCATATCGATGTGTGGTATAGTTGACAATGCACTCCTATCAAGCCGTGCTTTCTGGTGGGTAATGTGTACAATATAACTTAGAGCAGCCATTTGGCAGAACACTGCTGTAGTCAAATTGAAATAGCCTTTAGTACCTTGGTTAAAATGGAGAGCCATAAGGAATGCCTGTCATTTGATGAAAAACAGTGTCTTTAAATTAAGAAAAAGAATTTCCCATGAAAATACAACATAATGGCACAGATGTTAGGATCTTATTTAAAACTGTAAAGGCACAGCGCAGCACAGAGACACGATTTGTTAGGAAACAAAAGATCATGTGCCAGTGACCAAAGATTTGCTGCTGAATTCTTGTCATAGAGGTAGCAAGAAAACATGAGTTACCTACATATAATTGCTCATTCCTCAAGGGAACTGACACCTTTAAACTGATATCATAACACAGAACACAGATATATCTTACCAAAAAATAAAAGCCATATTAAAAACCATATTTGATCACATGAAACAGATAGGGTAGCTGATGTAACATTATATATTTAAGAAAAGTACAGCTTTTTTTAAGTACTAAGGTGTATCTGATGGACCATATAAATAAGGAGTCAGCTAACATAAACAGAAATTCAGGCCAAAAATAAGATTATGAATGAAATTTAAAAATCACTGAAAGGCATGGAAAAAATTTCCACTTACATCAATAGATCCTTTGAAATGTCCGGCTACTTCACCCAAATAAATCACATTAGCTAAATCAGGGACCTGAAACGCCAGTCTTAAATAAAAACCTTGGCAGTATCAAAGAGCTGAAACTCTGTCTTTTCCTAAGCAAGCAGTACACTGGACTGTTGCCATCAAGAGCTGAATTTGGGTAGATCAAGGACAGCAATTCCTCCCCTTTCCTGGGTACTTGTTAGGGCATACCTGAGCAATCCACCTAGCTTTGGCTCTCCAGTATCACCATCTTCTTTGATGGTGAATTTGAGGGACGCCAGCAGAGGCACCAACACAAGCAGGAAGCACATAACCTCCGAGGAGGGGCCAAGGCTTCTTGAGCCCAGAGAGGAAGTGGCTTTGGGGGGAGCTCACAACATCTCCCTGTGCAAGAGGGGAGGTTACCTGGTTCTAGAGCAAGGCTCCTCACTGAGGGTGAAGCAGGAGAAGGAGAATCAAGTGGCACAGATTAAATCAGAAGACTAGAAATATTGGAAATAAAAATCATTAAGAGGATAGTTAGGGACTAGAACAAATTTCACTGAGTAGTCGTTGAATCTCGGTTCTTGGGGAGTTTCATGGCCCAACTGACTGAAACCCCACAGCAGATATTGCTCCTACATCAAGCAGACTAGGGCTCCCCCAGGCTGATTTAAATAAGAAAAAAAGCACCACTGAGATAGTTTTCTTCTATGACGTGACAGCAGAAACATTAGGGAAACTACAGTGATAAAACCAAACAGTGCTTGTTTTGTTTCAGAAGCAGCATTCACTGCTAAAATTTATAAATACTTTAAGAAGTTTGTATGTTAAATACACGTGCTTTCCACTTTGCTAAAAGTGCTGGATATCAGAACACATGAAATATGAAAATCTGTGTTAATTCAGTGAAAATCTGTGTTAATGCAATGCCATATGGCTATAGGCATTCTTCCAAGAAACTGGCATCTCAACAAATGATTAGAAGAGCTTTCCAGATTTGAAGTTGGAGTTCAGTGGAGGATCCAGTTGACTGGCTGCTTAAAGTAAATGAACCCCTTGCAGGGCCTGCCTCCCTGTCTTTACTTTGGGAAAGACAGTCTCTCACTTCCAATAGAAACAGCAACTCTGGGAGACTCTGCAGGAGTTTTTACACCTCTCTGTTTCCCTAGCACTCTCTGAGAAAGGACTGTGTTCCACCTTCCACCTCACCCAAAACAATGACAGGAAGAAACAAAATAAAGCACAATAGGGTATTGGAAAGGGCTACATGATTTTCTGGAATTTCCCCACCCAGCGGAAGGAGCTGAACAACACTACCCAACACTACTGGAAGAAACTGCTAACTGCCAGGAACTGCTAACTGTCAGGAACAATCATAAGAAGAATTTGAAGAAATAATTAATCTTCCACTGAATAAAATAGCATTTTAATAATCTAAATGTTAGGTAAAATTTGGTCACTTATTAATATTAACCAAAAAAAAAGAGGCCACCAACACCATATTACGACGAGTCAGGAATTTTAAGGGAGGACTAAGAACACTATGAGATTACCTTGCTTAAGCTTGATCAAGGAAAAGTAAAAAGAAGCTGCTTAAAATCATGCAAGCTGAAGCATGTTAGTGTGCACACATACACAAGAAAGATAAAGATATGGTAAATCAAAAACCTTGTGGGTTTTTCTTCAGAGCAATAGTTCTGTTACTGCATGGTGAATCTGACTACAAAGTCTAAATGGAAGAAAAAAAACAGATACCAATTATATCAAAACTGCAAAAGTACTATTTTTGATAATATATCAGAGCAACTAGAAAATCTACAAACTTCCAGATTCAGACTTCACAAACAGCAAATGAGTGGTCAGACTGGATGCAATGGGATTTATCAGCATGTGAAAAATCTCTGCTTTGTGCATCTGAAGAATTAGAACCCTCATTTAGCCATTTCACAAGAAAACAATTCCCTCTGAGTAAGTGGTTTTGGCAAAGATACAGTATTACTTTGTTTCAATTATTGTATTTTAGGATTTTGATTCTTGACTCCCTGCTGGAGATGTGTGAACATTTTAAAAACTAGTCAGACTTCTCAAAATTCATGTTCTGGTTTAAGCCTCTGTATTACTGATGGAGACCTTTATCTGAATCAGTTTGTTCATTACTAAGTGCTGAGAAACATTAGAGACGAAGTATGTCTGTGATCTTAGATAAGAGTATTCTGTTCTGTTCACAGTTAACTCAATAAAAGAATTGCATCAGACCAAATTAATACATGATGGGAAATCTCAGAAGAAAGGCATCTGTGAAAAGTGATGTTGGTAAAAAAGTACAAAACACTTTTGTCTTCAGAAACAGGAGTGAATCAGTATCCAACAGAACAGGATGCTTGAATACATTGTCACAATACCTAAAATTTAGGTTTTGCCCTTTAATGAAAATTAAATATCCTATAAATATTTTCTTAATAACAGGAGGTTATGCATGATCTCCTGTCCAGATTACAGACATCGAACATTTTACTTAATTAAATATAAACTGTAATGTGTCACTGTATACCACAAATACATAGATTATCTAAATAGGCCAAATTCTTTGTCTTTAACTAAATCTAATTTTCATTGCAAAAAGTGAAATTCTTCTTACTATTTCAGTAACAGTGTATCCTGTTTGTCTGAAAAGCTTAGTACATATATCATGGCCCCTAGGCTTCCTTTTTACTAGAACAGTATAAATGACTATCATAAAATAGATAGGGAATTAACTATTACATAATTATTTCAGGTACATATTAGAATTAAATAAAATGTGATTTTATCTACTCCCTGTTTTCTGGGGGACAGACCCAAATCTTGCTCTTTTTATAGTATTTCCTTAAATTATCTTATCATTATTTGCAAGTTGAATTCAAACAGGAAAAAAAAAAATCATACTTGTGTGGCCTCAGACTTGATAGTGGGCAAAGCTTAGGGGAGTGTGCAGCGCTGTATGTGAAGCAATCACATATTATCTAGAGGATTCTCATCTTTCAGGCTGTGTGAGGTACATGGGAAATTCCATTACAGAGTTTGCATCTCCATCATTTATTATCTGCAGAAACAGACTGGCGTTTCTTGTAATCAGGGAGAAAAATACTGTGTGGATAACAACTCAATTACATCTTAAAATTAAGTCCAAGAGAAAAGTTTGTGCACTGTATAGCTCATGCAAGTATTTTCTCAGAGGTGCTTAGCTCTGAGAAAGCAAATTGTGAAACCATATTTTGAAGCAGAATGTAAATAAATATGAGAAATACTAATTAAGCTGAAAGATACCTTATATATTTTAATGTAAGTCATTAAATGTCTTTCCTAGTAGAGAAACACCTTCATTTATGAGATTTCGCCAAGACATTGTGAAAACAAGGACCTGAGAGAGGGAGTTTCAGAGGAGAATGTCTTGTCATCTGAGTCACACAGTTTTCAAGCAGCACCTGATCCTTTCTTTATTATACTTGTTCCAGAATAACAATCGCAGAAACTTTATAATTTTGTTGGAGAAAAATTAGTGTAGTCTCACTAAATGTAGCTGTACAAAAATTTTAATTTGGTACTTTTTTCTTTTGATATTTAAAGGGATAATGTTAGGTTTCACTTAAAAAAATTATTTTTATTTTCTGTTGTAAAAACAGGCCCAAACAGTAGCTATGAATTTAGCCTTCTGTGCAACTACTGCCAGCAGGCCCAGATTTGAGTGAAGACCATATCTGTTCTAACGCCACTGCTAACACCATGGGTAAAAGCCAAACCAGCTGACTTTTAGAAACTTGAAATGCCACAAAACTGGTTTCTATCCTGACACATGCCAGAGCAGAGACAGCAACAGTACTTTGCTGCTGCAAAGTTTCATTTTGGCTGTGTGTTATTCACTTTTTGCTCTGTACTTTCATTCATCATGGATGTGTGAACAAGTGATATATGAAAATGTTCTTTTTTAATACAGGACAAAACTGGGACCACACGTCTCTTCCTGGCATTGGACAGAGACATCTGTCAGTGACAATGTACTTTTAAAAGAGTCACAGATTTTTGCACTGCCTCCCTCCCCCTAAAATTTGTGAATGGGCAGACAGAGAACATCACTCCTCTAAAACAGCAGCCTCAAGTCCTGGTTGATCACTGGGCCAAGACTGGCAACACCACCAACAGCAAATCTTCACTGATCTCCTCTGATGCCTGCATGCAGGGAAGGCAAGGGAAGGAATACACTGGAGTAAAAAGAAGTGCAGAGAGCCTTGCTTCCACTTTCTACTGAATACTGTCATAGAAATAAGCAGATTTGAGCTCAAAATCTCAAAGCTTGTAAAGCACTCCAGCAGAAATAGGCGATTTTCAACAAAAAGAAGAGTAAAAGCTTTTTAGATGCTGTGTTATACTCTTAATTCTTAGCTAATATGTAGTCAAGTCTTGTTTATTAAGATTCCAGTTGCTTGTCATTAGTGAGAGGCTAAGATTAAAGACTAGGGATTTCAGCAGCTGTGATTTGGTGTTTTGTTTTTGTAGTTTTTTGTAGTGGGGTTTTTTGGCTTGGTTCTGTTTTGTTGGGGGGGAGGGCTGGTGTTTGTTTTTAGCTGTGGAAAGGTTTGAAAAGCTAAATGAAATGTGACATGCTTTCTAGAGAAACTTTGATTTAGCCAGCAAGGAAGTGTGGAGAGAACTGCATCTCCTATATCATTGTGTGCTTTCTGTTTGGCTTTGGCAATAAGAAACCCAAAAAGATAAAATGTATTTGCAATAACTGAAAGGAAAACTATGAATAGAGAAATTACCATACCAGTGGAAATGATCTGCTTTCACATTGTGAGACCAGCTGTTCTAGCCTTCATCATTTGTACGTTTGCAGTATGAAGGGTGAATATACCCCATTATTGGAGCTGTGCACAACCTAGCCTGACCTAAATGCCAAGAAATAAGCAAGTGAGAGTGAAGCATCAGTGGCAAATTGGAATCTAAGGCCTTTTGTGCTTGTTAAATGGTGGAATGATTATAATTGGAAAAAGTGATGTGCATTAGTTCTGAGTGAATGTACAAGAAATGACAAGCGTGTAACTTAATGATTACTTCACAACACCCAGGACTGCCTTCTAGTCTTGCACTGAGAGGCTGAGCCCTACAGCAGAGAAAACTGCATGTCTTCTCCTGCTATTCATGGGCATCCTCCACAGGTCACATGGAAATAACCCTGAAGTGATAAGTCTCGGTTTAG
>VYZT01049353.1:0-14210 GCA_013400735.1 Pomatostomus ruficeps
GGGCAGGGCCGGGCAGGGCACAGCAGGGAGGGGTAGGGCCGGGTAGGGCCGGGCAGGGCACGGCAGTGCCGGGCCTCGCGTCGCCAGTCGGGCCAGTCTCAGCACCATGGCAAAGGCGGAACGAGGGCTGGCAGATGCCGTTTCGCTTTGGGCAATCCGCTGTTGAAGAACTGGTCCCAGGCTGGGCCTTTCCCACGGCCGCAGATGAGCGGGCAGAGCTTTCCACTTCCCGGTGAAGTGCTCGGCGGCTCGAGAGGCCGGGCCCAGCAGCTCCTGCTGCAGAGCGGGGCGGTGGCTCCCGTGGCAAGACCATGAGCAGCCCCTGCGCCTGCGGGATGGTGCGGGTGGGTGGAGCCGCGCTCCTTCCTGGCATCCACCGGGCTCCCGAGCGGCTGGCGGAAAGCCCGGCTTCACCGTCCTCATCTGCATAAAAGGAGGGATTAGCAGCAGCCAGGCAACAGCTTGGAAACCGCGTTGGCCGGTTGATTGCCACGCACTACTCACACGAAACCTGGGACAGGCTCCCAGAAGTACTTTGGACTTAACGCTAGGCCTTCCCCAGATGGGGACAGACAGATGGATTGGTGACCTCTCTCCAAGACGAGGAAGATGCCATAGTCTGGCTGTATGTAAAGAGCTCTAGCAGCAAGCCCACCGTAGCTGAACCTTGTCTGCAGAGGAGCTGTGGGCTGTGACCCCTCTCGCTGCTTTGGGCTGTAGCTTTTTTCAGGTGCTGAGCGCACACACAGAGACCTGTGGGGTCAGCACCCAGCCAGCTCTAAAATACTCAAAAGCTCAGTGACACTAAATAGCAAAAAAACAAAAGAACTTTAAACAGGCTGGCCCTGAACCCTTCTCACTGGAAATCTTGATGTGAAGATCACGCTGTATCAGTATTATGTTCTTAGCAGGATTGTAGGATGTTCTCAGCTCAGTATGATTTGTAACTGCTTATTCACTGCTTTGCTTTTTCTTGGGCATCCGTTGTGCCTAAAAGTTGCATTAGCAGGTTAATGCACAACTTTCTGAGTACATGGTGATAATCTAGTGACTAAAATGCATAGAAGATTTCTGGGGCTAATGGGCTGATGGACTGTGTTTTGGCATGCAGACATGTGTTGTGTCACTGCTAGACTGGCAGCCTTCAGTGGCCAGGGGACATAGCGACATCCATCAGACCTCAAAACAGGCTGATTCTTGATCTCGTTGAGCCATTTTGACTCTCTGCTTCACATGGCCACTTGTCACTTGAATCCTCTTGTTAGAAGTTAATCTTGCATTAACATCTTTACTCCTACCTTTGTTTTTATTTCTCTCATATGGTACAACTTTAGCCTAAGTATTCCCCCCAGTTCCTCACGGTGTCCTAAATAAAGCTGCACCAAAGCCATGCAACCTTGCCTTGCAAACCTGGGCCATAGCTTTCAGGCACCTGAATCCCTGGGCTGTGAGGTTATGGGTGGCAGAAACATGCCTGACTTGTGAGTGTGTGAGCTTGAAAGGGGAGCTCAGAAGGACGAGGAATAATATTCACACTCACTTGCAATCAAAGAAAAGGCTAACAAGTGAAACAAATGGCTAATGTGTTACAGGAGGTTAAACCAGGGAACTGGAATGCTTCCTCTGAACCTAGATTTCTACATTCTTATCACAAACCATATAATCCATATATATTGATCCGTATGTATAAATCCATATGTTCTCCTATCTTAGTAATATGTGTCTGAAAAGGCTTGTCTTCATGATGTGTCTATAATCTGCTAAGAAAGGATTTGTCTCATTAGTATGCATTTCATATTAAAATGCTGATTTGTTTCTGTAGACAGATTGCCACACAAGGTAGAACAAACTGCACTGGCATGAGCATACAAACATAGCTGCTAAAGGTTATTCTGTTTAATTTTATTTTTGACACTTCAAAGATTTAGACTGCAGCGCATGTTCCTGGTTAAAGCAAACAGCATTAAGAGATGGGGAGGGGAGTCCTGCCTCCTTTCATGCATTGCTCTGAGGTGCTGCAGCTCTGTAGGGCCCCTAAATAGCTCATCTAGCACATAGGCAGTGGAGCATTGTGGGACCTATGGCTGGGCATAAGTGACCAAAACTGCTTTTCCTTTTGTGTGGCTAAAATACACCCATTCCTCACTCTGCCATCCTCTGCAGGGTGCATAGGCATGGTTCGATTGTTGTCAGACATTTCTGTAGTTTCTTCTGCAGCTCCTTTTTATTATTTCATGATTTGACTATTAGCTAAATAGTAAGTGTTCCCACATGGCCTCTTTAGGATGTGTGAAGCAATTTATATAAAATAAAGCTGTTAGATACTTGTGTTCTTTTTATTTTAGTTTTCATGCATTTCTTTAAGACTCTTGAGCCAACATTTCTCTGAACCGAAGTGGAAATGCTAAAACAGCCTTGGATTTTTTTAGAAAATAAGTAACAAAGTGTTTTATTTAGAAAATGAACCCGTTATGTGTGAAAGAAAAGGATCAAAAGTACACCAAGATGCTAAGTGTTTGTGTATGGGGTTTTTATAGATATGTATTCACATAAATACTGAATTAATATAAGGAGTAGTAAAACTGTTACCATTTCTGTCAGGCATTACCCATTTGGTATTGGTGGGCATCCAGTGCCCCAACCTTACTATGGGTTTTTTTTTAGAAAGTCTGCCAATAGCCACAAGTTGAGATGGCCAAGTGGCCAAGAGGGCCAAGACTTCCAGGGTAACTCTATGTGAGGTACGAGGAAGGAAATTTTCTGGCTTGTGCACCGTCATTCTCTTGGTCTTCTGTTAGCGCTGTTCTCTTTTGAAAACTAAACAAGAAGTAGCCACTAGATGGCTGTATTCAGTAACAAAAGACCACATATGCCTTCTTATTCTGCTATAACCCACATTAAAGATGCAGTATCGTTTTTATAAAATCAATTCGTCTTTCCGTGGCAAAATTAATGTGAACAGGCCAAAGAGGCAGGACAACCCACCCTGACAAAGTTCTTCACAAAACCAGCTTGAGCAGGACAGCTTGGACAGCGTGAAGTTTGAGCATGTAGGTCCTGAGCTGTCCGCTAGTGTTAGACCCAGCTTAATCCTAACAGATGCCAAGGATGACATTTCCTGCCAGGACTATGGGGAGACACTCCTGATTCAGTCTGAGATGCTGCTAGAAATCCCAGATATGGAGCACTGGTCTGCCAGTGGCTGTGCCAGCTGTACTTCTGGGTGGCAGAGGAAAGGTAAGGAAAAAGTAGGACATCTCCGCCCCTTCCCACAAAGGAGAAGTCCTTGGATGCCAAAAGAAGGCTGTGGTGGGTTAATCTTGGCTAACAGCCAAATACCCACCCAGCTGCTCACTCCCTTCTCCCTCCCCTCCTTCTCCTGTAGGACACAGGGAGAAAATAGGATGAGAAAGATCATGGGCCAGGATAAGGACAAGGGACAGTGCTTGCCAATTGCTGTTACGGGCAAAACAGACTACTTAAGGGAAAATCAGTGTAATTGATTGTCAACTAAAATAGTGAACACAAAAAGAAGAATATTAAAACAACACCCTCCCTCTCCCCTTCTCCAGACTCAACTCCCTCAATCCAGACTCTTCTACTCACTCCAAATGGTGCAGAGTGGCAGGAGTGAATATGATCCGTACAGAGTGTTTTCTCTCTGCTAATCCTTCCTCCTCACACTTACTCTGCTCCACTGATTTGCTCATGAACTGCAACTGCTGTTAGGAAAAACTGCTCTGATGTGGGCTCTCTACAAGCTGCAGTCCTTCAGGAATATTCATATGTTCTAGTGTGGGTCCTCCATGGGCTGCTGGCCAGCTGTGTGGGCTCCCATATGGATCACCTCTTCCCCTTTTCTCTGACCCTTGTGTTCCCTCTGCTGCTTCTCCCTCATTTTTGCCTCCTCCTTAATCCCTACTCCCTCTAGAAATCATGGAAAAGAAATACCTAGTATGTCTACTTGGTCTTGAACCTTCTGTCAGTGATCAGCTGTGAAGGCCCTGCCCTTGGGTGCACTGGAAAGGGCTCACAGCATTTCTGCTGCCATGGGAGCAGCCTGGGCACATCTGGACTTTCTACAGTGCCTCTGAGAGGGTGTGCAGAAGTGGTACTCTGCCCTATTTGAACATGTTGATCCATTCCATAAGGGAAATATAACACTCAGAATAAGAAACATTGCATATTAAACACTGGCTTGTTTCTATTATGATTTAGAAATAAAATTCTTACGTTAAAAATCTTTAAGAAAGCAAATTAAAAATCATGAAGAGGGGCTGAAGAATTTCTTTCACAAAAGATTTTGAAATTTTTGGAATCTGAATATTAAACTTTTCACCAAAGAACACTAGATAAGTGATAGAAATTCAGCAGAAGAAATCTAGGCGTGCAATTACTCTAGCTCGGATTCACACAGAAATTTCACTCTAACAAAAATTGGTAGTTTCAGTGTTCAAGTGTTGGTTTTTTTTATTAATGAGAATTTTAAGCAGATCATCTGATTATGTCATGAATTCCTCATTTCCAGTGAAACAGTATTTTGGCAGAACTGACATGTTATTGTGAATATTGCTTTGATAGCATTGCTTCTTTTTAATTCTGAATTGTTGTGTCAGGTTTTTTTCAACCAGTTTGGATGTGGTTAGCTTTTCTAATGCATTTTCTTCCTGACTACCTGCTTTTTAGAACTGTTATGATACCCATGCTGATTTCACAAGCAGAATGTGGAAACCTGGCCTCACAGACAGACAAGAGGAAAATCTGTCACTGATTTCAGTATGGCAAGTTTTTTCCATCTATGATTTCTTGACCTATCTCATTCTTGGTCAGGCAACTAAATTACTTATTTTAAGGATTTTTTTTTTCCTTGTAAAACAGCTGTTTTATTTCTACATAGATTAGAAAAATAAGAGTAATTTTTAATAGAAAGCCTTTAACAGTTTCTTATACATTTAAAATGTGAAAATTGTGGATTCATCTTAAAAAAGGAGACAAAGTTCAAGCCAATGCTGTCTGAGCTGAAGCAGTGCTACATCCCTGTTGCCAAGCATTATGATGAGTGCCCCAGTGATAGGAAATTTTTGCTTCTGTATCTGTGTCTGATAAAATCTTTAACATAGGTTCCTATTTCTTGTCATAAAACAGTGAAATGTAAGCAGTCAGTACAGCTCTGGATTAATCACTAGGGTTTTCTGGAAGAATATTGTGGTGCCACAAACCTTCCCTGTCCTGCAAGGCTGAGTTCCTGGGTGGGAACTCTGATGTGCACTGCCAGGGTTAAGAAGAAACAGTGCTGAAGAATGGCAGGCAGGCCAGGCAATAGCTGCCGAAATAACTGACCCACAGAGGGGGATTGCTGAATCTTGTTGATCATGACAATTGTCTTCAAAATCTTGTTGCAAATTCCTGCGTGAAGACAATAGTGTTTTTCTACACCTTTTCTCTGCTCCAGCAGTGAGACTTGAATTTATATTACTAGTAACAATATTCAAAATAAAGCTACTGAGATCAGCTGGAAGTGTCTACAAAGAGATTTATCTGAGGCTGAAATAGTTAAATTAAAGATTTTACCTTCATCTTAGTCTTTCAGTAAAAGGAAGGCTCTTTCTCCAGAGTATATCATGTAAATTGGCAACTACAAATTTATTTACAAAACTTACTTAAAATTGTGCAAAACCCTGTCAAACATTTTTTAATGATGTCACGTCAATATAAATCAGTATAAATTTCAAAGTATGCAAATAAAATGTTACACAAGCGTACTCTAGAGACTTTTCTTATGCTGAGTGGTGATTTATTTATTAACTTTTTGTCCATTTCTGTCAATTGCCAGTAAGTGTCCCAAGTTCTGTCTGTTGTTTCTAATAACAGGAGCAACACTCATGCAAATTTGGAGAAAATACATAGTTGCAGCCTTCTAAAGTGGGGAAATGATGGATTTCTTAACAGGCTGTCAAGCTAATTTTGCACCTCTGTTTAGTCAGTCCTTGATGAAACTGCCCATTGTGACGCCAAATAGAAAGTGAGTTGTGATTATGAGCCTCTCTTTAGAGCTTGTCAGCTATGAGCCTGGTTCTGGCCATCTCCTTCTCTTACAGAAACATTATACCTTCAAGAGATGATGGTGATTTTTGTTTGCTGCACCAGCACTAGAAGATAGGATGAGGTGTGCATATATGATATACATTTATATAGAATATCTCAAACACCTGATCTAGTGTATCAAAATATTATGCAGAGCAGTGTTACTAGGAATGCTATTTTAAAAACACCAACAACTGAGCATTGACAGGTTAAATGACTTGTCTAGGTTATATAGGAAAATTGTGGGAGATTTAAGAACTGCCACACATTCTCCCAAACTCACAAAATCATCTTATTCACAGACAGGCCTCTAGAAAGGAGTCATGCAAATGCTATGTTCATTGGAAACGGAACTCTAATGTTTATTTCCTCTCTCCATAAAATGAATACTTTGTTCACCTTTTCCTTCTTTATCTCTGTGGCTGAAAGTACTGCATGTTAAATGTGCTGCAGCGGCTGTACTGTGCTTCTTGTGGGTACATACTGTTTGTTCTGCATTCCTTCAGCAGCTGTCATCAATACTCACCAGCAAATGTTTATGTGAAGTTATTATTATTTCATTAAAAATATGACACATAACCTCAAGGATGAACACTGACGAAAAGTGAGCTGTCAGATACTGATTCAAAAGGCTCAGGACTGCTCATCTGAAACTAAGGGCACCACGAGGTCAAGTACTTCCCCTTTTTCAACCACACACAATACCCCTGGCTGCTCTGTATTTGTAATTTTAAGCATTTGCTATCTTTGGTATTGGATTGTTCCACCAACAGTTGAGGTTTGAAGAGAAGAGAAAGCTTTGTTGAAAAGCTTGTGGTGTTAACCCAGGCACTAGCTTACTTCTTGCAACTAGATTTTAAGGATGGCAGTGGAAGAATTCAGACTTCAAGTAAAGCCAGGTCGGTTCTGTATGGTTTTCTGTAAGTGGGTGAAGGTGACACCTTCCTCAGGAAAAGGATGGCAGGTTGTAAAACTGCAGGTAGAGAGGCAGAGTGTAGCTGTTGGGTTTTCTAGAGCCTTTTTTATGGAAGAACTGAAGTGTGTTGACAAGAAACATCTTGCCTGGCTTGTGATGCCCCTTGGGACAGTAACCGTATTAGTCGCTCTTTGGGTCACTCCCAGTCTCAACACTGAAATTTGCATGAAGTTTAAGAGGAGACTCCTCTCTGGTCTTCTCCTTTTGCTGTTTTAATCAATGAATGAGGATGCTAAGGTAAATGTGCTTTCCTCTGCTGTGCTGGCAACCCAGCCCTCAGAGTGAGGGGTTTGAACCTAGAGATTTCCAAGTGACTCTGCTCACTGAGAAGGCTGTCACCAACTGTCTGCCTCCTTCAAGCTGACCACAGTACAGTCCATAAATGAGGTGCTCAGGCAAGTAGGGGTTGTTTACCTGATGTGTATAAAGTACATAATCCCTCTCTTTTTTTTGCATTCAGAAAGAAACATGGGTAAAATTTCTCAAAAAGCTCTGAAGATAGAGCTGTAGCCTGCATCACTGTATCCTGGGCTGCTGAAGCCTGTGGCATTTTCCTCTGCCTTCAACAGACATTGGAAAGATGTGCAGAAAATTATTGATGAGGTAGGAAACACTTACAAATAGTAGCTATGTTACTTCTCAAGCCAAAAAAAAAAAAAAAAAGCATAGTTGAATGTCAGGAAGTGGTTCTTAAGGGAATAATTCTCCCAAGGTCTTGTGCCATTTTTAGCCTTGACTGTGTAAACAGAGCACAGCAGCTCTTGAAGGACACATGTGGGCTGCTGGCTCCAGGGGGCATGTGCAAGCACGCTGCACAGTCTGAGTGAAGAGGGAGAAAGGGCACCTGCATGCCCCTGGGGAGGGGATGCCTCAGAAAAAGTACCTATAGAAAACTTCTCTAGAGGATTACAGACAACTAGGTTGTTTCTCTTGGAAGTCTAGAGAATTACTTCTTTCATTGCCCATTAGGTAGTACTGTCCCCTGTTTTTGTAATGATTAGAAATAAAACCTCATCTTGTGCCAGAGAGGCTGCAGTGCTGGTTGTTCTGGCTAGCAAAGGGCAAGGTGAAGTTGTACGCTCACATCATGTTCTCTGAGACACAGACAGTGCAGTGGGACAGTGCGAGAGCCAGCCCTGCCTTACCCAGCTGAGATGGAGCCCCTTCTGTCTGTCCCGTGTGGGTCGAGGGAATGGATGCAGCTCATCTGACGCCAGCCAGTTCCTGGGGCCTTCTCGTGACTCTTCCCAGAAGATGAGCAAGCCTTCAGCCCTTTCCACTGAAAAGAACTGCAGGGGAAAAGTGCAAATGACTCAGCACAAAGCCAAAGATTGGGTGTGTTCCCAAGTGCAGGGTGAAAAAAAGATACTACTGGATAGGCTGCTAATCACTTGGTGGAAACATTTCTTAATTATGCAACAGGCAGCCTTAAATAACCTCCTAGAACAAAAGTAAATGCTTCTTCCCTTTTGATGCCACACCTTTTTAAAGAGGGAGAGAAGCACTGAGAGGTAGCAGAGACAGGCAGCCACTGTGAAGTGCTGTGGGCTACCAGAGAGGCTATGGAGTGCGGGGTGGGCCAGCCAGGATTGTATGCTGGAAAACCGGGTGTTTGGGACAGAGCTGGCTGGTGGCTGGTCATGGAGCAAAGCTCTCGTTTGCAGAGGGGAAGATGAAATGCAGCAGGCAGGCGGGCCAGCTGCTGGCCAGGCAGGCAGGAGGAGGCTGTGACAAGCAAGGGGGAGGCAAAAAGAAAAAAAAGAAAGCTAAAAGAGGAACTGGGAAGGAGTATCTGCCCACTAGGAAACTTATTTTAGCTGCCAGTGTGACAACTCTCACTGCACGACAGCAGCTGTGCCGACCATGGGCACAGCCCTGGTGCCTGGGCTGGCTCAGCACACCCAGCCTCTGCCACTGGAAAGCACGGACATGGAGATGTGGAGATGCCAGAGCGGATGGGAGACCATGCACACAACACAGCTCTGGAGGTCTGCCAGCCCCTGGAAGACAGTGGAGCAGTGGGACCTGAAAGCATTGTGTGAGGACATCAGATGAGCGTGCAGGATGTGCTGCTCCAGTCAAAGGCCTGCTTCCTGTCTGACATCTTCTGGCCACAATCACTTTTGAGATGTACGAAAGTACCTGTGACATTTTGAAAAAATATGACAATATTTTCATGTTGCTTGGAGAGATGTGGCTGGAGATAAGAATGCGCCTAAAACAACTCATCATGAACTGAAAGAAAGAATAACTGAGACTTACATGTATAAGTGTTTCCACCTAAGGTGCATAGAAGTGTGAAAAGTACCTAGATACAGTGTCTGAGGAACTAGAACTACTTTCACATGCGGAAGGAAGAGGTTGCATGAACCCTTATATACTTCCAACTTAAATTTTCAGTAGAGAGGTTTTTAAGGAGGAGAGATACCATCTAAATTTTGCAGAATTTGAAACATCCATCTGTGGAAATCCTAGACTTTGAACAAAAAAATGCAAAGTGACAGAAATCAGAATAAACCACTTAGTCTAGCCAAATAACTGAATGATCTACTAAACCCTGTCTTGTGATGACAAACCACATGAAATCTGTGCAGATAAGCCATCACCAGTGGCTAGTTTCCCCTGTGTCTTACTGAGAAGAGGTGGGGAAGAATATGTGTAATAAATACCCCAGGGAAAAGCAGGGAATATCTGGTGAAGTAATTCCTGATTACACTCAAGGGGGTATTGATCAAATGAAATAAAATATGCTTTTGTAGCAATAGTCCTCTGGAGAGGGTCCACGCAGAAGTAACAGGGGACCTGCGGTGTGGCCTGGTGGAAACAGCATCCCACCCACAGCTTCATGCCTGGAGGGGCAGAGGAGGTGGGACAGGGGCAGATCTGCTGAGATAAGCCCAGGCACTGCAATGCTGATGGGCATGAAGGCAGACTCATACAGTCTGGGTGAGTATTTAAGGGTGAATTTTTTAATTAAGTTTTTCAGATGGTCTTTGATTAAGCATGAAATAGGAGGACTAAAGTGGATATTTGAAGGCTTGAAAAAAATCACCTGCAAGAGAAGTTTCTGGGTGTGGTGTGACTTATCTTTTCCTGTTTCTCACTGTTATTCAGTGAGAAGATGGCTTTGTAATTGAAGTTATTATCTTAATGTGATAAACTTAGTTTTGGTGACAAGATAAATAATGTTGTATGCAAGACCTCATTTTCCTATTACCAGTTTCTTTGCTTAAGTAACTTATGTTAGCTATGGACGAAAGGAAGGTACAATGCAAATATACCTTATCCTCTTATCCAGCCTTTCGGTAATATCATATTGTGCCAGGTAAGGATATAATGTTAAGGTTTTGACATTATGTACAATGACACTGCAAAAAGCTTACGTTGCTTTGACAGAGGGACTTTTACAATGATAAGCTGCAGTCTTAAAAAAACCTCAAAAAGCAAGGCAACAAAACCATCTGCTTTCTCTTTCTTCACCCTGAACAGAATTTTTCAGGAAAAATTCCTTATGCAAAATATTGCCTCTTAAAGTTGTAATTACAGTTCCCTTGGAATTTCAAAGCCTGGAATTATTTAGGGCACAGACGCCCTGGTTCACTTGCTGTGAGCAAGGCTAAGAACAGCTCTGCACACTGGTCTGCCCCAAGTGACTGGTGCAGTGTAAATGTGTCCATCCACACTCAGGCCTCCAGCTCTCTAGAGAATCTTTCTGAAAAGAGATGAATGGATGAATCAGAATTCAATGGCAAAAAAGGTTGTATCTTTGTGGGTGACTGGGGTCATGTCAGTGGTTAGAAACTCAGACCTAGCTCATGCTTCAGTGCACATTTTGGATTAGGGTGAATGGCTGGGTTGGGCAGGAGAAACACCGCTGAGGTGTTCCTTCTATGCTGGAAACACACTTGTTTGGGGACTCTCTGAGACATATGCTTTCAAAATTCACAGAAAATGTGACAAAACCTGAAAAAAAACCCCAGCAGATTCAGCCAAGACTGGAGATGAGGAAAGAAATGGAAGTCCTGCCCTTGGTGAGGTGGCCAGGTGCCAGCTGCACAGAGGTGTGTTGTGCTCTCCCAGCACCACCATGCTGCCCAAGCACCTGGACACTGCTGTGAACCCCTGGCTGGTTCACCTAGATTCTGCCCAGCAGTCTTCCCTGAGAGTCAGCAGGTACTGTTCTTGTAACTAACTTTTTATGCAGGCAGTGTGGTAATCACCTGTGGTCACAAGTGGGAAACCCCCTCTTTGCGCACCTCCTTGTAAAAGCACCACTGAGACTCTCCCCAGACAGTCTCCAAAGGGAAAAATTCCTCTTCAGCCCTATCAGGCATGAATCTGTTGAAGGAAAATGTTCCTGATGTGTCCTCAGTCCTTCAGGCTGCAACCTAAAGTCCTTGGTGCTGAGAGTGACAGGGAAATCCAAAAGGATTTTTCTCTTGAGTTAAAGTCTTAACAGACTTCCTTTGGATTATGTCCAAAGCCAGCTCCAACACCATCCCACCACTGAGTGAGGCCAGGGTGTATTTCTTCCCCAGAGAAAGAAATACCCCCTGTAGAACAAGGGTTTTTCATTTCTCCTCTGGGGTCAGGCTATCCTGTGCTTTGTCCAGGTGAGCTGCCACAGGTCTCACCTACTCTGAGGCAGTATCACGCCTGGGATCCTGCCAGGAAGGACTGCTGGTGGGACTCATGACATTTGAACACAGCCTGAATCTGGGCTGGGCTGGCTTGCAAAGAGGCTGGTGCTGGACAAGGGGAACCTAGCAACCTGCCTCAGGATTCAGCAAGCGTAGATAAGTGTAGGTGTGGTCATGCTAACTTCTAGTCACCATGGAGCACCCCATAGCATAGAGGCTGATGCTAGCTGGTCTACCATAAATTTGTCATTTTTCATTTCTTTTAGTTAGAAAAATAAAAATATCTCATTTCTTCATAAGCCGTTTTTCCCCTGCATATGAGTGAATCCAAGAACTATTTAATTCTCACTTACATGGCACTATTTCTTCTGATAGCAAATATACTTTAAGTTCTTTTACTTGTGTTCCTATTAAATCTTAGTACAAATATATGAATTACTTTTTTTTTTTAATTAATGCTGTCATCTTGAAGATTTTCAGTGACTTGATGGAGGAAACCAACATCACACCGTTTTCTGATATTTATTGTGTTTGCAGTTCATATAGCAGCAGTTGTACAACACAGCAATTGTGTAGAATTAGAAATAAAGAGCATCACATTTTCCAGACCGAAGGACTAAAAGGTCCTTCCCTCAAATGTGCTGGAGCAGCTCGGTAGCCAGAGCACAGCAGCAGCGTTGCGTGGATGGTGCAGACATGTAGGAGTAGGGAACTTTTGCATTGCCACATAATGCCAAAACTTGATGGTTGAACCCTAACCCAGCACCCTGTGTGTCATCCATTTGTTCTTTTGACATCTGACTTGTTTACAACATGAACATGTCTCTCCCATATACAGGGATTGAAACTCTCTGAAGTCGAACTTCAGATGCCAGGAGATAGGGTGATTTACACCTTTTCCACAGAGGTAGGTAAAAAAAATTGCCTAGTATGAAACTTTTTCAAAGGTTTGACTTGGCTTATTTTTCTTGTGGATTAGATAGGTACACTAACGCTACTAAAGGTTAATGACACTGGGGAGCCTTTATATTGTAGGTTATCTCCCTCTGTCAATTTTTGTCTGAAGTCAAAATTTCTTGCAGCTCAGAAATGAAGGTCGATGGACTGCAGAAAATTATTAGACCTCTTCAAAGGAATTCTGCTTTATCAGAACATGAACATTAGTAGAAGGATGAGTTTAGAAATGTTTTGTATATCTTCTCAAGTCTGAATTGTGCCCACATTGAGGGAACTCTAAAAGCAATAAAGGATTTTTTTATAATCCAATTAATCTCAGTCATTATCCCTTGGAGATAATAAAATTCTAAGCATAGAGGGAGAAAATGTTCAGCAAACATCTTGGTTCTGTATCTAACATTTCCCTTAAATAATAATGTAATGGAAATTATTGTTCATATGTGGCACAAGTAAATAACATCACTTCTTCTTGAATACAACTTACACCCACAAGTCCTACAAAAGTTGCTTGAAGAAGAAGGAAAACAGCTAGTGTCATTCAATGTTAATTACTAGAAAACAAATTTTCTTTAATAAACCTGATTTAATGCTTTGTTGATGTCAATTTCTAGCCTGGTTGATAAAAGCAAATACACAGACTTTTGTGAGGTATTTGTTTTGGTACTGTAGAATATCTGGACAGAAAAATCTAGCAACTCTTGCTGGCAAAACACCCCATGCCCATTAAACTGAGAACTGATGCCCTGGCATAATTACTAATAATGTTGGCCGTAAGAAATCTTTACCACATGACTTCTCTAGTTATTTTCTGCAGAGACCAGTGCCAGATTTGATCTCATTCTACATTTTCATTTCTGTCCAGGAAGAAAATATTAAGTCATTACTTAATATTTTTTGGTACAAACCAAAGATGCCAAGGCAAGAACAGGTAACCTGTGCTGAGGAAGCTCCACTGTACAACCAACTGCCACAAGAAGAAACATGCTACACTCTTTTCACTGATGGTTCCTGTCGCATTGTAGGGACAAACCGGAAATGGAAAGCAGCCATATGGAACCCCACACAACAGGTTGCAGAAGCTACTGAGGGAGAAGGTGGATCGAGCCAATTTGCTGAACTCAAAGCTGTCCAGTTAGCCCTGGACATTGTTGAAAGAGAGAAATGGCTAAATTTATACCTTTACACTGATTCCTGGACGGTAGCCAATGCTTTGTGGCGTTGGTTGGAAAGGTGGAAAAAGGCCAATTGGCAGCATAAGGGAAAACCAGTCTGGGCTGCTGAAGAGTGGAAAGACATTGCTGCCTGTGTAGAGAGACTACCTGTGAAGGTCCGCCATGTAGATGCCCATGTTCCCAAGTGTCGGGCTAACAAGGAGCACCAGAACAACGAGCTCGTTGATCAGGCTGCAAAGATAGAGGTGTCACAGATAGACCTGGATAGGCAACACAAGGGGGAGCTGTTCCTAGCTCGATGGGCCCATGATGCCTCTGGCCATCAGGGCAGAGATTCCACCTATAAGTGGGCATGAGGCTGAGGGGTGGATCTAACCATGG
>VYZT01049366.1:0-38605 GCA_013400735.1 Pomatostomus ruficeps
AATGGGCTCAAGTTGCACCAGGGTAGGTTAAGGTTGGATATTTGGAAGAATTTCTTCCCCAAATGGGGTTATGAAGTTCTGGAACAGGCTGCCCAGGGAAGTGGCTGAGTCTCCATCCTTGGAGGTATTTGCAAGTCTTGTAGACATGGCGCTCGGGCACATGGTTTAGTGCTGGACTTGGCAGTGCTGGATTAATGGTTGGACTCAGTGACCTTAGAGGTCTTGACCTACCTAAAACACTCTGTGATTCTCTAACAGCTTCAAGGCAATAAGGCACTGAAAAGCCACTGAAGAAATTGTCCAGGAAGAAGCAAAAAAATGCTCACAGCACTGGGGTACTGAAGATGGCCTGAAGAGTTTCATTACAGCCAGTTTGCTCTGAGCAACACCAACAGACAAGACTTTGTTTAATCAGCCCATGACTGGAAATAAGTGGTGTTTAACCAGTGAAGGTTTATTCAGACTTCATTTGTCAAAACCTGATGTAAATTGATTTTTCTCACAATAATTATGTGCTGAGAATAGCTAAATAGTTGCTGTGGAAGTGGAAAGGTACAACAACCAAATAACACACCAGACTAAATCTTGAGGCTGAAACTTAAAAATACGGCTCCACATACAGATTCACCAGGAATAAAACATTATTGTAAATCAGAGAATGATTACACCTAATTATATAATGAGAAGAGGTTATTGCAGCTATATAACCCTGTTTGTGCGTTTTCCTGACTCGGTTCCATTCTGCAAGACAAAAATGGCAATGTATACATGACAGAACATTCATATCCCACGTAAAAGACATGAGACTTCTGCTGAAAGGAGGTTATTAGTAACCAGCCCAGTTTCCCTCAAGCTGAACTCCTCATGTTATCTTACTGATGCATCTTCCAAGCTTTATACCTGGCTTCTGTGTGTCCATTCATACAGCGATTATAGGTTATGTTCTCTGACTTAGCCTAGAAGGGGTTTTACTTCCTTCCTTTCAAACATGGGAAAGGGAGAAAAAACCTTAGAAAAAAAGCAACAGCACTGGGCATAGTTCAATCTCAAACCATTCTGTTCAGCCTATAATTTAATTCCCAGGACAGATCCATATTCAGTGACCCAAAAAGTCTAGACTCCTTCCCATGGAATTTTGCTATTAACTTCACAGGGATTCCACCTTAAAGAAATAATAATAACTTCTTTCACCAGATTGAAAGGCTGAGGTACAGAGGGCAAAAATACTCATTGAAAATTCAACAGATGCATCCCTTTTAGAAACAATCAAACTTGCACAGATAACCTCAGTTTGTCCTCCTTTATGACCCAGTTTAATGAAATCCTGTGTAAAACTTCACATCAAAATGTCACAGAACAAACACAGTTGTATTCAATGTTTGGGACTTTAAGGTGGAGAGGACGTGGTGTTATCTTAGAAGATACATCTTACTGGTACATAGGATGAATATTTTATTATTTTGACAACTAATATATTCTGAACTTGATATTGAGACCTGCTTAAAGATAGAAAGTTTTAGCTGGTATCTCAACTACCTAAAGCAGTATTTACATTTTTGCAGTAGTGTAGAGTGGAATCATTATTAAAAGATGAGTCCCATCTTGGAATCCCTTTATATATTTTGATTGACATTTCTAAATGCTGAATTCTCTAGCTAATAAGGAAAGTAAAAGAAGTGCTGAAGAAGTTAACACTAACTTTATGAAGATAGGTTTCTTCCTGAAATATCAGTTGGTAGCTAAGATTTGCCAAGCACCATGGATCACGATTGCAAGAAACTCTGAAATATGGCCAATATTTTTGAAAAAAACTCAATCAAATTCCCAAACTTTGTGTTAATCCAATTTGTTCTGTGCCTGGGAATTTTTCAGCTGAAAATTACTCTTCTCGAAGAACATTTTCTCCTTTGTTTAAAAAAAAAAAAAAAGCCAAACCCCCAAAAAACCTCAACAAGGGGGAGAAAAGTATCTTGTTTGTATTTCGGTATTAGTGATCCACTCCTACTCTCTATCCTCTGCCAAAATTTGCACACCTCATAGCATAATTCAAATAAGAATATGCTTTAATATAATAAAACTTGTTACCTTACCTAATACAGTATTCTTATACAGCTCAATACTGTGCTGTACTCCCAGTCCAGCCACCTGATTTGTCTGAAAGAATACAAAGATCAGAGAAGGTGGAATTAGGAAAATGGGGGTACTAACCTTATATAACTGGGGGGGAGGGGAGCAAAGGATGGGGTGATATCGAACTTCATTACAACAAACTAACGTATTACCAGTGATCTCAAGTTATATTAATTTTTTATCCTGCGTATTTTTTAAAGTTTACTTTAGAAATAAACTCCATGGGGTTCCTGGCAGAGCTGCTCTGCCACAACAGTTTATACCGACCATCTGTGGTGTGCCAGAAGCTTCCCGAATGTTCTGCCACCTGACTTAAAATCCTGAAGCTTTTCACTTTTTTCTGCCAATTTTCATCCATACTATATCTGTTTCCAACACTGAAAACCTAAAAAAGCAAAATATATATCTAAAAGATGCACAGGATAGTAAATTCAGCCACAATATCATGGCCAAAAGAAAAGTCCAAAGACTACAGTAATCTGGGTCTGTGAGCTCTGATCACTGGGGACAGTTGCATACTGTGAAAATATAATTGTTAAAGAGCAAGAGGGCTCCTGCCTTTTCTAGGGACATGCACAAACAAAACTTGGTGTAATTTTCTTTTAGCACACAATAATGTCAGACCAGCTGTAAGTCTGATTTCTATTTCTGTAGGTGACCAAAACCTCCTTTTTGTCACCACAGACAACATTTCTTCTGTCAGTGTTTCATTTTCTCCCATGTAAAGCATAGAAAATATAATTATGCTTTGATAATATTTGGTCAATTTTCAAAAAACGAAGACCCTCTTCTGGAAAACACAGCAGATGAGAAAGTGCAAGAGAAAAAGGACACTGGAATAATTGAGCTGCTCTGCTCACCAAGAACAGGAAAGGCCACGATTCAGGAAAGCTTTTCCTGCATGGAAAGGAACTACCAAAAAACCTATGAAAACCTACAGTGATCTATTAAAAGCTCATATAGAAGAGCAGCAGTGTAACAGTCAGAGGCCAGTTTGCTTCACAATCCACATGAGCAACTCTACAATCATTTCCTTTCCAAGAGCTAATAATAAAACGATATCAAAGGTTTGATCCAGCTGTTTCTGTACAGTTCTATTAATATTAGACAAGTACTGAAGTATCTAGATTCAGGTTAATTTTTTTTCTGCTTAAGCTATATTTAAAGCAGATTATAAAAACGCTGTCAACATAGACAACATTGATGCCACAAAACAGAGAGCTATAATTCATCAATATATTATAAATCCATCTGACACTTGAGTAAGAATATCCAACTTGTTCTTATGAATAGCTGCCCACTGCTGTTTTTAAACCAAGATGCTGTCAAATACTTCTCCCTGGCCGCTTCCAGCACAGAGAGCTTCTTTTACATCCCCAAAGGACTCTTTAATTGTGGTTGTCCCAAACCCAACCTGTTGAGTTTGCAGCTGTCTTCCAGTTGGGCACCAAAGCACAGGCAGGTTTCCCAGAGCCCCAGCATCAGCTTTTCTAATACACCCTTCTCTATTCTTGAGCAACACTAGCAGCATGATTTAAAGGGAGGTGTCATTTCCTAGCCCTTCATGGCATAAGCCTCCTCCGTGGTCAGAAAGGGCCTGCATTCCATATTTGTTTAGCCATGGTACAACCCAAATCTCTGTCTGCCCCTAAACCAGGATGTGAAGATCCCACGGTTTAAATGCTTCCCTCGGGCTGGGTTCTGCAGAAACTTTCCAGAAATGCTTTTCAACAAACATGTTTAAAGAATATCAAAGAAAAGCAAATATATATGTCAAGCACTCACTGGTACTGGTGTTTTAGGAATTTTAGGGGGGTGGTGTTGGTGGTGGGTTGGTTTGGGGCTTTTCTTTTGCTTTGTCTATCTCAGCGAAAGGATTTTGTCGACTTGCTTGGAATTCATATCTTGTGTAAGCCCAGTTTTTAAGAGTCATTTAGCTGAAATATTCTCAGCATGCATTCTTAAACAAGTTTTTATAACTCCTGGAGCTCCTGTGAAAAAGCCGAGTGTTCAAAAGCCAAAGTCTTTTTCTAACTTTCCTCACATACCCTTTGAACTTTTTAAATGGGTAATGAATTTTCTCAGCTACATGCTTCAGCTGGTTTCCTTGGATTGGATGCTGATATTAAGAACACCACCAGCTGTCACTTCCTTTACCAGACTCTAGACAATGACTCAGAAGTGAGTTGGCCTTTGCATGTATTATCCAGCTTTTGCCAGCACAGCGGTCTCAAACCTGCATTGACAATTCCCATGTTACTGGATTAAGCGCGCTTTAAAATAATGCACAGACGAGCTTCCATACTGAGCCTTGTACCCTATATTCTCTCTCCCGCTATTGTTGTCATATTTCTCCCTTTACCATTATTTTTGTAAAATTTACCACAGCCTTTTGGATTATAGCAGGAGTTTGCAAGTTGTTTGACAAAAGCCTATAAGACGCGGCATGTCAACAAAAAAAATATATAATGGTTTCAAACCAGCACTCACTGCATGTTCCACAACAGTAAAAATATTTCCAAAAGCTGAACACATTCTCCTGCCATTAGCAGCATGTTGTTCCCTGTGACTGTACTGGGTTACCTTTCTCTCGTGCACAGCTGTCTGCCTGACCTCTGTCACAAGCTGCCTCTAGTAACAGATTACTTTGTCCATGTCAAAAGCTACTACTGATTCTTTTCTCCACACAAAAATAGTTCTCTCTCCTTTTGGCCTACATGCATCTTTCCCACTGACAGTCTTCCTTTCATTTTTCTTTTTTTCCACTGCCTCCCCAACCCAAGAGAGACTTCAAATGTTTACATTTCTTAATTGAATTTATGTAGAAAGGAAGTCCAAGTGAACTTTGGCTCATGTTCAACAGTAATTCAGATAAGAACTAGAAGGAAGTTTGAATTTAAAGGAGAGAAATTAGAAACTCGAGACACCAAATGTTATTGAGTGTCATGTCAAATGCTTATCGAGATATCTTTTATAACATATTTAATTGTTTCTTGTAATTTGAGTAATATGAGGGACCAGTAATAATAAAAGTTTCATTGTGTTACTTTTTGAAGTGCTGTCTGAAACCCTGAAACATTTAAAAAGCATGCTATAATTAGACTTGGTTGGAAACTCTTTTATGAAACACTTTGCATTTGAAAAATGCTGATTTGTTAGAAGTGCAACTTTTTGTAGAAATGGATGTTTTTTAATGAAACTTTAATAAGAAAAGCTTCTTAAGTCAAAACAACAGACAGGCAGAGATAAACCATGACAATGCTGAGCCCACTCTGCTATGTCCTGAGACAATGACCTAAGAGGCTGTTTCAGTCTGGGATCTCTGTAAATGATAAAGGATAAACTTTATTAGACATTAGCCACACTATTACCGGGTCCAACCTCCCTGATCTTTTCTTCCTCATCTGATCTTGTCACCTACTTTCTCCATCGCCATCTACGCATTTACTTCTTGTAGAAACTTTGCCACTTTAGCCTTATCACATATGCCGACTTACTGCATTCTCCTTGGCTATCCCAGTTCATTAGAATCTAAATTTTGAGTACTTCTGAACATGTAACACTTCATTTTATTAGGTCACCCTCCACACTGCACCCAGATTCAGGAAAGCTTATTTAGATGAGTAGCTTTCTTTAACTGGTGTTTATTTGAACCAGTTCAAAATGATGTTTTCTTCATGTCACTGAATTAAACCAAAGATAAACCCCTCAAATGCAGCATGACTTTGAGAGTTCACAGAGCTGTCTTTAAAGTTTCATCTGCAATAAAAAACACAAGTAAACCAGTCAGTCAGTCAGCCAGTCAATTAAGACTGAAAAACCACTGTGACCTTTTCAATCTACTTTAGAAATTCATAAAGAGTTGCTTTCCAGAATGAGTAGGATTGCTTGATATAGTGTAATAGACTGAAGCCAAAACTAACAAGATCTTTGAAGGTCTTGAATAGTCTGCTTCCCGTGAAGTCTAGAGTCTCCCAGACTTGTTACCTGGCACACGAGCTATACCATCAGTTCTCATGAACAGATTGTGAAATTTGCAATTTCCTAGGAAAATTTTTGTGCTGCAATCTACCCTGGGTTTTTTTCTGTTGTCAGGCTGCTCACTTCTCATGCCAGCTGCTCCACCCACCTGTTCCCCTGTGTATAACTTAATAATCTCCATTTGATATAAACTAGAGCAGACCGAGGAAGTGTAAACTTTCAGTGTAGGATGATAGCACGGGGCGATTCTGGGGGAGTAGAATGTCTGGCAGTATACATTCAGCAGGCACGAGATTTTGATCAGCAGTAATGAATAGATTGCTTCAGGAATAATCTTCATTAACTTGGTTGGTGTTGTGGGGATTGATTCTACAAGGTGCTGTTCATCTTGTAGCCACATGAACATTTTTTGAACAAATGTAATGTTCTTCTCCACTTTCTCATCTTCTATCATACCTCAGAAGTCACAGCAAGGATTCTGTATCCAAGCAGGAATTCTAACTCCTACAGTCAGAGGATGAACAAACTGATGGACACATTTTCCAGTCTTTGATCAAAAACCACCCCTCCCACGCCGTAAAAACACCCTACTCCCACACCACTTTAAATCTCTTATGGTGCTTCCCAAAGTCTTGTATTGAAAGGATGGTGAGGATTTCCTAGAGCTTTAATAACTCACTGTGTCAATCCAATGGTATGAGATCTGTGGTGAAAAGTGATTTACTGTGATAGGAAATGTTGGTCTTTCTCCAAAAACTTCAGCTGCTGAAAAGCTAAACATCAAAGTAGCAAGCAAGCTGAAGTCTCCACTCCACTGACAGCAGAAAGAGAATTTTCAATTTGTGGTTTGTCCCATCTTTCACAAGATGGCAAGAAAGACATTTTAGAGTTCCTTATTTCTCTCCGTTGACTAATGAGGCAATCTAGATTAGCAGAATGAAGTAAATGTCTAACTTCAGAGAGTTAAACTTCTAACATTGGAGTGTGACGTGAAGTCCACCCTAGAAACATCCTTGCATCTATCATTTCATACATGTACAAATATCTATATAATATTACATAAGAAATGCCTATGTCCTTTCATATCAACATTATTTCAAGTGTTTGAAGATCAGCTGTAAGTACATTAATTATCAAGATTATCTTTAAATACTTTATTAATTCAATGAGAAAGTTTTCACAGTTTTCTCAGTCTGGTGAAAAATGTTTCCCCTTTAAAACCAGGAAATATAGAACTAATTAGTTTTCTAATTTTAGATTTGTGTATCTTGGTTTTTATGCCACGTTTTATTTAATTGCATTTATACGTATTGGTAAGGGGATTAGATAATGAACAATGGTCGTTAGCTAAGTAATTTAAACAACTTGCTTGTTTTGCAGAATCACAGATTGGGTAAATTTGGGAGGGACCACAGTGGGTCACCGGGTCCAACCTCCCTGCTCAAGCAGGGTCATCCCAGAGTGCACAACACAGGATTGTGTTCAGACAGTCCTTAAATATCTCCATACCCTCTCTGGACAATCTGTTCCAGTCCTCAGTCACTGCACAGTGAAGAAGTTCTTCCTCATGTTCAGCTGGAACTTCCTGAGCATTGGTTTCTGCCTGTTCCTCTGCTTCTGTTGCTTGACTGAGCAGAGCCTGGACCATCCTCTTGGCACCCTCCCTTAAGATACTGATAGACATTGATGAGGTCCCCTCTCAGTCCTCTCCTGTCAAGACTGAACATGCCCAGATCCCTCAGTCTTTCCTTGTAAGAAAGGTGCTCCAGTCCCTTAATCATCTCTGGCGCCCTTGGCTGGACCTGCTCCATGTCCCTCTTGCACTGGGGAGCCCAGATCTGGACACAGCACCCCAGCTGTGGCTTCACCAGGGCTGAGCAGAGGGACAGGGTCACCTCCCTTGACCTGCTTTGTGGTATATCCAAACACTTCACCTTATTTAGTCCAGAAGTGCCTCTGCCTTTGCTAGATTACTTAGGCAAGTAAATCAAGCAGAAGTTATATGCCACGACTCTTAATTAGAGGGATAACTCGCCACTGAAATCTATGGGGAGTCAGAAGTTTAAATCTGGGTAATTAAATATCTACATGCACCTGGACTTCAATGTTCTTAGCATGCTGAATTTGCTCTTCTCTTACTGATCTCAGTGCCAAGTTAACTCAGGATCTCCCAGTTCTCCGCCTGGATACAAACTCCATTAAATGTTGGCAGTAGCTCTAAGGACTAACAGCTGCAAACACAGCTAAGTAAAGAGTTGTAGAGTCCATTTGGACTACAACAGTGGAAGCAGGAAATGTATCTTGGAGCAGGAAAATAGATCCAGCTGATATCATCTGGAGTACTTTGAAAACAAGATATAAAGAGCAGATCAGCAGAAGCTCCCTGTGGAAGGGTGGAATTAGAAATTACAAATCAAGGTCTATGTCATATAGGCAAAAATGAGCAATTCTGACAGATAAAACATTACTAACTCTTAATCACCACAGACCTAAGAGAAATAGCCCAGAGAGCAGTAGGAAAATAATAAACTAAGGTTGCCAATGAATTTAGAGATAAAGGATAGGATCTCATGCTTTTTAGGAGGCAATGAAAGTTTTCTAGTTCCCCTCATTTAAGATCAGGACTGTGATCTGTTAGCACCACAGGTAACTGCATTTCATTTATTAATTCCCTGCATAGGAATATTTTAGTCTGGTCTTTCTAATTATTATGGATTCACAATGTGCATGCACGTCGTTCTCTCCCAAAGAACTTTTCTAGCACTCAGCTGAGTATTTTTCCAAGGGAGTCCATACCTCAGTGATATGAAGGTACAGCACTTATTTCTAGAATCTGATGACCCCTGCTACTAGTTTTCCTCTAAATATCCAATTCTGTACTTTAGATGTTGTCACACAAGGTGGCAGACAGGAGCTCCTGTAACAAACCTGGAAGAACTTTTGTTTCTGTAACTGTGACAAGATACACTCCTAAAATCCCAACACTTTAACCACACCCAAACACACAAGCAGCATATTCCAGCTCATTTTACAACACACTACATGATGACTTTTCCCAAAAACCTTCACCCGGAGTATACATCCACATATATTGACATGGATACATGGATTACACTTCTAAACTATTAACAGCTGTTCTGTGTGGGCCTGATAAATACTTCTTACATGTATGACACAATTTGTTAAATTATTTCACTCTTACGCTTAGGAAGGAACAAATCCTGCCAACATTTATGTATGTGCTTGGCTTTACCAGCCTGACTACTCCTGGCATCCAGTATGATTTTCATAAGATCAAGGCCTAAGATATCATATGCAATAACTTGGAATAGAAATGCTTTCTAAAAGAGTAACACTTGCCCTAGCTGAAAGCTTCTGAGATTTCATCGTGATTATCATCAGCAGCCTGGTGAATAAACATGAGACACTCAGGCATTTACTCTGGTCAGGCATTAGGGAGAAGAACAACATGAAACAAAGGAGGGAGAAATGAGGCAAAAGGGTAGAAATTGTTCTTTGTAGCTTCCAAGTGTTGTAACTTACTCTGAAATGTCTGGTTATTCTTCGTGAAAAGTCAGGCAGGCCTACAAAAGGGCCAAATATGTTTGTTGGGGTGGAATTTAGTGCTAGACAGATTTTGAAAGTAAAGCTCTGGAATCACAGTAGCTTTGCTTCTGAATACCACACCTGATTACTGCAGAATTGTTAAATGTATCTACCAGAAAAAGCAGATCTGTGTCTAAAGGTTTTCTTTTTCTTGTTATTGTAATGAAAGAGTGTATATGATAGGATACAGGTGATTAATAAAGAATCTGCTCCATGTCTGATATGACCTAGATTTCCAAAAAGTGGGTATTTACTAAAATGAATAATTTAACATCCCAAAAAATACAGGGAAGCTGTGTCATAGTGTGCCTTGGAAAGCAGTCCAGTCTATTCTATAATTTCTTTGATGACAAATAACAAAGAAAAGTTTCTTTTTTTTTTAATAACTTCACTACTTTTCACTGCCTACTTTGCAGTTTTTTCACAGCTTCTACTTCTCAGTTAGACCTTCTCTTCTTAAATCACCCTCTAATCTTCTGTCAAATCCTGAGTTCCATAAGGGATCCATTACTATATCCCTACACTGAGAGGATCTGAAGAAGGCACCCTCTAAACAACCTCAAATTACTGAGATAATTTAAAATGGTAAGACATGGACAAGCTAAACTAGTGACTTCTACTATTTCTACTGAAATACCCTAAGTTTTTGCATCTGTTAAAAAGAATGTCACATTCCTTGGACATGTTTCTAGTAGCAACTTGTTTAACATTTTTCTCATATTAAATGTTTTCTATATCTTAACTGCAGAATCTGGGAGTCCTTCCCAGCCATTTGGTCTCGCTGCAGTCTCTGTCTGCATCCTGACCCCATGTCAAGACAGGCATTCACAAACTTTCTGATTCCCCTACCACTTGTTCCCATTCCTTACTTCCGATGGGAAGAAGAACAGACGTGAAGGGTGGGAGAGGGTTGTAATGTGCTGTGGCTGAGTCTCCAAGTAGGACAATCAATGTGATCAGGTCCCAGGGTTTAAATACAATCATTAGTCATTCAGTGTTTAGAGTAAAACAGTCATTACCCCTCACATAAAATGAGAAGGTGTTGGAAGTGATCAGAGTCCAGCTCCTTCCTTTTATGAGCGACAGACCCAGGAATGTCATCCTGGAAGATCTCTGGTAACAGACTCTTTGAAAGGTGGATTACAGGCAGAGTAACTTATGTCACTAGGACTGCCCCCATTGTTGAGGAAGTTATTCTTTATCACTAAGGTCTACATTAGCCACACTGGAATTGCATGCTAATTTTCAGATGCATGTGGGAGACAGGAATGGAGAGGATTAAGGGACTTAGCATGAAGGTGTTGCAAAAGTTGCCTGATGGGCCAGCTTGCAAGGACTAAAGCTACTGCAAGGAACAGCTTGCTTAGTCATGGTCCCAGGTCTGAAGGAACTTGTAAAGAAAAATTGAATCAAAATAAAGGGCATAATTTCTAGAAGATAAATGACATTTCACACAGGGTGTTGTAGGAGAAGGAATAGAGTGTACCATAATTGTCCACTGCTTGTGAAGCTGTAGAACTACTTTGTGGTTTCTTTTTTTCTTCCCTTTTTATTTCTCCATTACCATTCAGAGGTTCCTAAAAACTATACCACTGCTAGAGCTGATAACTTCCTGCTCTGATTTGTGGGCAACAAGACTGTTGTGTTCCTCTATTCCTTGGCAGTGAGGAACAAAGGAAGAAAATGAAGGTTTCTTTCTGAGACACTACAAAACAGAAGAGAATGAATTGCATTGCTACGTTAGGCAGTAAAGGACTTCAAATTCTCTTTAAACACTTTTCTGAGACCAGCAATGGCAGTAGGGTCACTGAATAAATGATCTTTTCTTTGAAAACTGTTAGAAGAGACAATCACAGAGAGAATATTAAAATTCTTAGTGTTGATAAGATTGTGGCATTACCTCTATGAGAAGATCTGGCTTGGAAGGAGATATGCTCTGAGGAAAGAGAAGAGAATGAATAATATTATCAAACCAACCAAACCAGCTGCTGAGCATAGCAAATGGGAGTCTGCTTCATCTGACCTTTCTTCTATATAAACAAAACTGCACACTATGCAGGGCTTGAGAGCTCTGAAATAAGGAGATAATTTTCCTCGTCTTTTTTTTGTCTAGATGGTAGAAACAGATTGTGAGCAGGAATTCCGAAAATTCAAGCCTTATCCTAAGATCTAAAAGCTGAGAGGACAAGCAGAGAACAAGTAATTGGAATTGTCAAAAGTTTGTGTACTGCAGAGAATTATTCAGAATTGTACCTAGCATTTTCTAACCTTTGTTTTCATACCAGTCACGGTACTCATAAGAAGCCTTTGAGAAAGCCATTCTTGTTTTGTTGTGCAAGAGGTCAGACATACTTGGGTGACTTGAATCACTTCACACTGTTCAGTAGATATTCTAAAATGATAACTGTGAGAAGCTGGAATGATAACCTGCTCTTATCTACCCTATTCGGCCAAGTTCAGTGAAGGGTGGCCTCATCTGCAGATCTGCTGATCTGCCACTCACTGAGCTATTCAAACTCTAGCCCCCAAGGAGAATTACTCCTCCACTTCCTCTTGGTTTCTCTCAAGCTATTTCAGCTCCTGTGGACCAGCAGCCACCCCATAGCGGGGTGTAACTCTACCTAGCAGAGCACCTGGTGCAGTAGAAGCCGGAGAAACAGAACCCAGAGTCTATCTTCAAAAATCTGACTCTTAAGTGAAGTTCCCGACTTCTGCCAACACAAACAGCACTCCTCCTTCCTCTCTCACCAGACTGTCCAGCCAGCCATCAGAAACTGCCTCATGGGAACACAGAATGCTTGGATCCAAGGGGCAGCGTGCAGTGTCACGTGAGACTGAACAGGCCCCACACCTAGGACCAAGAAAGCATAGTTGAAACCCTGAAGAATTCTACCTCTGGAGAACATTTTTTGGCAAAGAGGTTACCATGGCAGAGAGCTTGCAATCTTATTTTAATTAAAGGAGGCAAGTAATTGTGAACAACTGAATTCACAACATGAAAAATCCACACGTAGCAGACTACAAATACTGATACAAAAGTCTTAACTGAACTTACAGAAGACTAGACTCTGGTGTGCTGCACATATCTGATATCAGAAAGTATCATTTGGGAAGTCTGCTCTTAGTGCTTCTATCACACAAATGTCCATGGTTTTGTCAGATTCATTGAAATAGAAATTTCCAAACAGGTAAGGAAGGGTGAGGGCATAACTGCCATTCCATTTCCACACACACCATGATTCCTTCCCTTCCTGACATTGTAGTAATGCCAACCTCAAGCTTTAAAAAAATAATCATAAACTAGGCCTCTCCAAAGTAAAAATAATGACTTCATAGAAACAGAATTGAAAAAAGTAACCAAACCAAACAGCACACTGCATAAGTAGTCAGGGAGTGTACAGGGCAGGGAGTTGTTCTTGTTATTCACCTTTGACAGTGCATTGTTCCAAGTTCTCTTAAGAAAGATTTCTCTGAGCGTATTTCAAAATTAGTGGCAGATGATAATATCTGTAATTAGTTAATTCATGGAAATGTTTAAAAGAGACATCACTTATCTTCAGACTGCTTCTTTATAGCATTGTATTTCTGTAGGCAATACATATAATGTTGTTCTGGTCATGCTTTTCTCAGAATACCTTAAAATTCAAGATTCAACAGAAGCCAAACAACACAGTAGAGAAAAATTGGCCAGACATCTTTTCTAATTGAGAATACTCAATAAACCAGCTAGAAACAGTTTCAAAATACACTTTCTAGCCATGTATCTTGGTAATATGTACTTGGAAAAACCTGCACTTTCAAAGTCATGGGTATTCAGATGTAGGATAAAATTAGTGACAAAGACAGGAAAAGGAGAAAAAGTTGCAAAATTATGTGTTGTTCCTGATTGTAAAAAAAACCACAAAACAAAACGTAAAAAAGGCAAGCACTCATGTTATTTGTTCTACTCACATTTCATGCAAGATGACCTGCACCGCTTTTAATAGACCTGACTGCCATTTTCAATTAGAAAGGTTTTGCCCAATGGCCTCTGCTCTTCTGAAACAAGACTATATTAGTACCCTATATCAGAGAAGTTTGACACTAAAACCTTCAGTGAACACTACTCTAGTGTTCAATTTTAAGCTATACATACCAGAAATGACATTGAGCTTTGACTTCCTTTCAGCTGAAACAACAAAAAATTCTTCCTGCTGACTATACCTTCATAAAATAACACTTAAACATCAATAACATATTATTGATACAAAAAGCAGGTTGTCCAGTAGTGTGAAAATCCCCAGGGACACTTTCTTTGCAGATAGTTTTCCCCTTATTTTTGTGAGCCTTTCAGATTGTTCAACAGGAGTAAAAATCGCCCTTTTCCATACACAACGTAGAACTATTAATTTGCCAAATCAACAAGTCTCCTAAACCAGCATTGTTAGGGGAGTTATAACAAGAGACATTCAGCTTAGCAACAGGGGAAAAAATTCCCTTTGTAATTTAAAAGAAGTGGTGCTACCCATTCTGCTTCTGCACTTTTTCTTGTGCATGTATATTGTTGCCAGCTCCTGGAGAAACTGCCTGTGAGACTTGAACTCTGCAGGAGATACAGATGGTTCCCTGATTTAGTTGTTGGTGAAATAAAAAAGAATTCTGCCCGTGGACAGAAAAGGGGGTTTTGTTTTTTATTTTCCATTTACTGAGAATGAAATCTCCCATATGAGGAGTGTAGCAAGCCCTGCTGCATTTCTTGCTTGTACAGCCATCAGTGAGCTAGCATGCACACAATTGTCCAAACCTAGATGAAACATTGTAAATGACCACAGCATTTCCCTCCTGGAGCTAAAGCTATGATGTGATCTACGGTCATTTCCCCCTTATTTGGAGGCTGCAGGGTTCATACTCCGGGCACAGCAAAAACACAACACTGAGCTATCAAGCAAAAGTAATCCTCTTTATTTCAAAACAGATGACTAGCTATTTGCATGGTTAAAAATACCAGCGTTTTCCCTGGGTAATCCTCTAGCCAGTCTGATCTACTTTTTCCCCCCATAATGCTAGGTCATTCTTGGATTAAAAACAAGAGACTCCACCCTTAGAGAAATTTCCTTTAATAACTTCATGACATAAAACAAATAAAGAAAAATAAAAACCAGTCACCTAGAGTTTCACAACTCATTAGCTTTCTTCAGCTGTATTTTTATATGATGTTGCAAATATTCAATACTGTACACTTCTTATGCATGGTAGTTCAACTTTAGCAATTATTAGGTTTTTATGCTCCCTGTAGGAACAATAGAGGTTTCTGCAAGCAAAAAATTGTTTAAAACTCCTGTCTACCAAAGCAAGCAATCTCCTGAGGTGGTGGTGGAAGACACAGCTTGCCTCCTTTGTTGCACACAGAGTAAGGATTTTGCAAAGGAGTCCCAACTTCAGTGGTAATGAGTGAGATCTAGTGAGTATAACTGTAAATAGCTGAAGGTCCTGGGTGTGACAGTGTTAGATATTCATTGTAGGAATAGATGGATGGCAGGTGAAACAGCTCTCCCTGGCAATATTCCAAGTTTTGAAGTTGTATGCTACAGTTGAATGAAGCAGGATGAAATTAAAGTGCTTGCTTAGAAGTCAGTAATAATGACCCAAGCCATCAGATAGATGGTTTGAGATAAGAATTAATTCTTGGGTAAATGGCAAGTGTTGACAGCAATATTTTTTTCCATCACTTAGATATGTAAACATTGATTCAATTTTTTTTTAATAAAATGATGATATGAAAAAAAAGCTGACCTAGGCAGGGAAAAATTTGCCAGAATCTACATCTTTCTGAAGCAAAACTAAAAAGATTTTTTAAAAAATTAAAGGGCTCACAGCTTAGATTTCTGAGAAAATTCATGCTTACTAGCAATATCACTTATTTTCTAAAGAAAATAAGTACATACAACCATCAAGCCCATTTTAAGACATATCCCACACTGAGAAATTACTGGCAAGGTATCTTTTATAACATTGCACTAATATAGATCTCTGGTAACAGCCTCACACAGGCTGTCACTGCTATTCTCTGCTGTAGGAGGGAGACGAGCATGTGAGGCAGCACAGACTGGCGGAGCAGGCTACACACATTGCACTTGCCAAGACTCCTGAGGGATGGAGTGAAAGCACCGTTCAGCCAAACGCCGAGCCCGGGCGAGCATAGCAGCGATAAACAGTGACACCTAAGGGAAGGAGAGAACATTGTCCCAGGGGAAACAAACGTTCATGCAAGGAGAGATAAAAACAGCCATCCAAGTCCTCTCAAGACTACCTTTATGAGTCCCAGGGTATAAACAAAGTGGAAAAAAAAAAAAAAGACATTTTTTAAAAAAGCGAGTTATCTATCACACTATCTACCCAGAGCAGGAAAACTCACAAAAAAAAGCCCTTCAGTCAAAGCAGCTGCTTCCATTATCACCTAGGGCAGCTTCAGCCACCTTTGTCCTATGTGTAGAGCTTAAAAACATCCCTGCTACCCAAGAAAACTTTCACACCAGAACATTAAAATCACTGTAGTGCAATATTGTCAATACTATGATTGATACCATATCGATTTCACAGCAAAACAATCTCCTCCAAAAAGGTCAAACAGTTATCCTCTCTGTAGAAGAAATTGTTTCCACGTCTGGAAGAACACATTTGCAGGTTTGTATCACACAGAAACAACAAAGCCTGCACATCCTCTAGACAACCTAGGTGTTAGCAGGGAACAGGTGAGGTTTCTGCTCTGCCGTTCTGTGACCTATAATACAGGAGCAGGTTTCTCACTAATTTTCTGCTCCCCAGCTCTGATTACCAGCAGGTCCCCACATGTCCCATTCAGAAACCATAACGCTTAAAGATGCTGTCACCTAAAACAGAAGAAAGTACTGGCAACCCAATTGCATAGCTTTTCAGGAGACAAAAATCTCCTGTTCTCTCTGGCATTAACACCTTTGAACTTAATTTTAGCTCAAGCAATTCCCTGATGATAAAAGAGAGATACTTTAACTGAGAATAAGGCCCCGTTGAACCCTGATGAATTGAAGTGTAAGTTCCAGCCTCCCCATTCTGACAGGTCTCCTGTATGTTACTGTGTCGCATTCCTGTTTGTCCATGTCCCACAATATAGCATCTGTGTGTTTCCCTCTCTTAATGTCACCAAATGCTAGTTTACACAGAAGGGCTTGCTTACGTTCTAGCTAGTTATATACTGTACAAACACAAATTAACAGCTTACAGAAATTGCTCTCCAATCTTCAATATCTGAGAGCACAAAAATAGTCCGTTTAGTCTCTCCAGAAATGGTAGCCAAATAGAGGCTGAGGGAAGAGTGCATAAGAGCAGAACAAACATGCCGTGATGTATCCCAGTACTCCTCCAGCTTCCAATGGTCTGTGGCTTGGGGAGCTAACTTCATCAGCTAGAAGGCTAATAATCGTGTTTTACAAACCTAGATTAAATCTTTCATGATTTTGAACCTGCACAAACCTTTTGTCATGCACAATATCCTTTGGCAATAAACTCCACAGTTCAGATGCACACTATGTAAACATGCTGTGTTCTGTTTCTTTGTTTTGAGCCCCCAAGAGTTCATTTTGGTGCTTTTCTTCCACAGTCCAGAAAAGACAATGACCACTTGGAGCCTGTCTCTCCTCTCACTGTTGTACATCATTTAATAAATCCTATTATAGTCCCCATCAGCAGACTTCCAGAGACTATAGGGTCATTACTTTTGTAGTCACTTCTCATGTGGAAGCCATCCAATGATTTCAATCGTCCTTGTTCCTCTTTCTGCTATCAAGTTCTGAGATCAGAAAATGTATGATATTTGTTTTGTTTTCTGTATTTATCATTCCAAACACCTACCTGCTTTTTTTATAATCATCACAGAGCACTGCACTTACATTGTCATTAAAATACTCATAGCCACACTATCTCTTTCCTGCCTGGTAACAGCTAGTTCAGAATTCTTCATCACATATATAAAGCTAAGAATCATTTTCTTCATCTGTGTTGCTCTACCTTTCTCTACAGTGAATATAATCTGCCATTTTATCACTCCATGTCACAAGACCTTTCTTCTTTGCAGAAAATTTTCTCTTTTACTGCTCTGCACGACTTAATGCCATCAGCAAATGTTGCCACCTCCCTCTCTACTCACTTTCCTAGGCTGATTACATTGAATAACATGGGTCTTAATGCAGATCTCAGTGGAATTTGCCAGGTGAAAATCTTACACTGAGAAAGCTGAACATTTGTTCCTACCTTCTGTTTCCTGTCTTTTCAACTGTTACTAATATATGTGAAGACCTTTCCATTTATCCTGTGGCAGTTTGGCTTCTCTAAGTATTTTGGAGGGATTTTGAAGACCTTCTAAAGTCAGCCTCAATTAGATCACCTTTGTCAGACACACAACAGTGTTTCCTTCAGGGAACTACAGCAGAATCATGACACGTGACTGTTTCCTGAAGAAGCTACACTAGCTCTTCACTAATACATTTTATTTATCTGTGGCTTCCTTCTCCCTGTAGAGACATCAGGCTCACCAGTCAGGAGTTTTCCACATCTTGTCCAAAGTCCTTTTAAAGGCTGCTAATGCATTTGCCACCTTCTCTGATGCAGAGGCATTTCTCAGTGATAGTTTATATTACACAGGTAGTGGTTCAGCACTACCTAAAAAAGATTTCACTCACTGTTACCTGTATTTCACTCTTGCAGCAACTTCTTCAGAATGTCAAAGTAATCTTTACTTTGATCCCCTAAGGAATGCCTAGAATCTACATTAGCAACAATTTCTCATTAGGATCTTTCAATTTTGTTCATTTGTTTCATTCTTTTAACTCTTACATGAAGAAGTCCTCTCCTACACCAAGAGGGCCAGCTGAACAAAGTTTTTATCCTGTACACAGCAGGTGCATTACAAAAAAAACCATCAACACTTTCAATGTTCATTGAAATCTTGACCACAACTAAATTGGGCTAGTTGAATTGGGTTAAATTTTGGTTAAATTGCCAGTTAAAGTCAATTTTAGAGGCATGTCTATGATGATGTCTTCTCTTCCACTTGCAGAGCAAAAATACCCAGGGAAAAATATTGATTTACAGAATACATAAGTTAGGAACTGGATTAAATTAAAGTAGTTTGACTGAGAGTATAAAAACTGCATGAACATACTTTAAATTACAACATTGTTCACATAAATTTCAATAGCAGTTGTATTAACCCAGTCTATTTATATAATATTATAATTTGAAGGAATTTCCTGTAGGGATTTTAATGAATAACTGTATAAAGAATTATAGAAAATTGTATCTTAGTTATTAAAAACCATATAAAGTCTGTTCTTATAAAAGGTATAAGAACTAGAATTAATTGTGCTGTGACATTGCTCTCAGCTTTATTCAAAGCAGTTGGCTTCTTGTATAACAAAAATATTCAATATTTTTTATGATTCATGGATGATAATGAAGATAAGTCATCACAGGGGACTACTACTTTGGTGCCTAACTTAGGGGTTTGGCATTTGCCAGGTACCTTCCTAACAAACCACACCTCCAAAATTCAAGACCCAATAAAGAAAGAGTAAACTGACTTTGCACAGGGCAAAGATGCTAAACTACCTTCCTTTAAAAGAGTAAATTGGTCGTGACAGTGTCCCATTTAATTGGGAGTTTCGTGAAATGGACCAAAAGAAAGCTTGGGTTTAAACATATTTATTTGGCCTAAAGTCAAAAGAGAAACGTTTTGTATCTCCTCTGCTAATTTGTATAGAATTTATTTAATTCNTTTGTTGTCAGTTTCATAAACTCTAAATCCAAGACCTTTCCCATTGAACACAATCTTTGCAGGAAGCAAAAAGGAAGACAGATGTCAAAACAAATCCAGCAGAATGCCTCATAATGCTGTCCAAGTGCAAACATCAATGCTGTGTAGAAGACCTTCGCTGTGATCTCAGCACTCTCTGTATTTCCACAAACCACTACATTAGAGGTGCTCATTCTGTTATCCACTCCCCCAAGCACAACAGCTCTCTAGGAGAGGCTTTCCTGAGCTGTCCATTCACATCCTTGGGACAGTCCCATATTTTGCAGTTTTGCAATGGTTTAGTCCCTCTCCTCCATGTTTTACATAATCCTGTCCATAGCTCTGATGAAAATTTAAAATTTTAATATGTAATATTGATCCCATTTCCCCTGTCATCACCCAGTCCTGACTTGGCTTACCTTAGCTGTAGCTGATACAGTGCTAATGTCTGATCTGCTCAGTTCGAAAACCAAGTTGAACAGCATGAACAAACCAAGGTCTTCCACCCAGCCATTATACTTTGCCAACAGAAAAATAAATTTATAATCCCTGCTTCCTTGATCACAGCACTATGGATGAAAACTACTACAAACTACCAGCGGCAGATTCAAGAGGTTTCTGTTGATAGGGGCTGAGCAATGGGGACCTGATGATAAACAGCTTCTCTGTAAATTCAGTAGAAGTCAGCCCTTGACTCCTGTTAATTTTGTTAGGATCAGCTAGGGACAAGTTGTTCCCAGCTCCAATGGTTAGCACAGTACTGACAGTTCATCTAAAAGAAAATTAATTCTCCCCATAAGCAGGAGGCCTTGGTCTGAAGAGCTTCTATTAAGCCCCAGGTGGAGTGCAAACAGCTCTCCGAAGGTATAAAACACATGGAAGGGTTGCGGCAGATTCTTGACCTTTTGGTTTCACCTGGGAGGAGCTCTTGCAGGAGAGGAGCTGTCCATCTGCTTTGGTAACACCCTCCACGTTCCAGCAGCATAAAATATTAAAGCTACTCGGTATCAGGCAGTGTAAAGCTCACCTAATTTAACACCTGGTATAAAAAGCACCAAGCTGTCATTAGAAATGACAAATACACTGGAAAGCATTTCAAGGAAAAAAAAATACAGACCCATGAGTAATGCACCAGCAACTTCCCAACTAGAAAAATGCTACTATATTTCTATTTCATTGGAGTTTTAACACAAACCACAATCATTAGTAACCCCCATTTACACTGACTAGAGTAATCCCTACTCAGAGTGCTAAACATCTGGACTCACATTTACCTGTCTAAAAATTTCCACTTCTGTAATCTCTCATGTGAGTTCAACAAAAATTAAATGGAACCTTTGTGAAGACTCCTTTTTAAGCGGGGATGTTATCAGCTGTACAGAAAAAAAAAATCTGGAAATAAAGAAAAGGAATAAGAAGCAACCAGGGACTAATCGTGAATCTAAGGCAAAAAGAAATTTAGGTGATGCAGGCAACAGAATACAAATATACTGAGTGTGTTACTGCAGCAAAGAGAAGGGCAGCCAAAATGCACAATGAATTAGAGCACCCAAATCAGTTAAGAGAAAATTGGATAGGTTATAACAAATCATGTAAAGAATAAAACTGGAGACAATGAAGGACTTTTAATAAATGAGGAGGCTGCAGAAATTAATGAGGCACACCAAATGGTTGAGGTATTACACTGCTTTATATAATCGTGCCTTCTGTGAGGCACGTAGAGAACAGAACTGGTAAGTCATTAAGTGGCAGAGGTGTGTAATGCATTGCACTGACCAGAGGTAAGAGGGGGCTTTTAAACATGACCATATGTACTTAAAAACTTCTGGACTTCAGAGAGAGGTATTCCTTTTTCAAGACATGCATGCCTTAAGAGATATGAAGTTATGGGAGAAAAAACCCCACAAATTTGGTACCATTTTAACAAATTAAAAAAAAAATTCCTGTGATTGTTGTCAGTAAATTCAGCTCCAATTATGGGCCAAATAATGGAACAAACCCATTTCTTCTGCAGGAGGTAAGTGGCCATGTTCTAGAAACAGTATAGCTTACAAATTGTACAAATTAGTACAATTTGTATAGCTTACAAATCATAATTTTAAAACATACCTTCAAAAAAAAAGCAGCAGAGGGCAGGGGACAATAGGAAACAGAATTTTTGAAAATTATTTAATAGAATCTTTTGAGTGTTCAATTCACATACGCATGATAGTATTGTGCTAAGTCACCAGAAAACCAAAATTCAAACAAGGGAAACAAAACAACTAATGGCCACACTCATTAGGGATTTGCCTGAACTGTTTCACCTTTTGAAGGTCAATCAATGAAAACAAATAAAGGATATTTATAAAGCTTATGTTTATTGAGGTGAGGAGGTATATCAGTAAACACAAGCATTACATCTACACTTAAATATTTTCCTAATCATGGGAAGCATAAACCTGATTTATTCCTGACAAATGTGACATATTCTACATGTCTTTCCGCTAATGACTTGGCAGGGAAGTAAAACAGCATAGCAATTAAAATTGCCAGAAGAAAATAAATTAGGAAATGTTGCAAAGACCAGAAAAAACAAATAAAATGGCAGAAGACAAAGAGCTCAGAGGCAGGAGGAAAAAACTGAAAAATCCTAAAAGAAAATTCAAACTGCCTTTCAGAACTCAAATTTTTCATGGTCAAATCATGGCAGAAGTGTTGCTGAGAAAACTGAAGAGGGGAGTAGCAGGTATTAAAGATGTTTCTTCATCAATCCTTCCGTCATCCTTTGCCCTAACTCTGCTATTCAAAACCCCTGCCATCAGCCAGAATGCCTGTATTTCATACCTAGCCCCATATTCTGTGCCGGTTGACAGCCTGCCCTGGCCTTGCTCTGCCAATCCACACTAGAAGGTGAAATGCAAGTTAGAAGGCAGAGGGTATAACATTTCCCTCTTCTTGCCTTTGACTGACATGATCTTAGTGAAATTACATCCTGTGGACTTCATCACCTCTGCAACAGCACCAAGGGCTGGTAAAACAAGGCTTTCAGGGAGGGTTTTGAGAATTAATTTCTCCATGTATAAGACTTAAACATAGTGTTACCAGTAAAAAAGCCAGAGAAGTGCAACCTTTCACCCAGTCAGTCCAGGCAACCGTGCTTTCAGCATGGGGATTCTTGTTTGGACTTGGCTGCCTGCTCAGCCATTGTCACTAACACGCACTAGCTGAGTCTCCTTATTTATTCATCAGTGTTCAGGGAGGAGATTAAAACCAGTGCAGTTAGAATATGACCTTTTTGTTTTAGTTCATATAAATAATGTCATGGGATCATATTTCTGTTCTCCCTGATGTGAATAGTTGCATGAGCTGGACAAAAATAGAAGCTTTCAGAACTTCTGTGGTCACAAATACAGCATCTCCTCTAAGTGGCTGAACAGCAAAATGGGCAATCCAAATTCTAAATAGCAAGAAAATATGAATCTGACCTATTTACTCAATGAAAAGGTATTAGCAGTACTTGTAATACTCATTGATACTGACAGGAAATGCAACATTGCTTTTATGCTTCTTCCACATCTTCAAGAAAAAGAGAAAAAAATCATTTTACTCTAGTACTGAAGGGAACTGCTCTTGTCTCAAGCTCTTATATTACCCAGACAGATCAAAATACTTTGGGGGTATTTATGCAAGAATTATCTCTGCTTCACAGATGGAGTATGTGAAACAGATTCTGGTGGCTTGTTTAACAGCTTTACATCACAGGCATGTCAGAACTCTAATTCTGTCTGTATAATTCTCTGCTGCATGATCTTGACAGAGTTGGATCTAACTTTGAAGCTGGTCCTGCTTTGAATGGGAGGCTGGACAAAATGACCTCCAGACATCTCTTCCGATCTAGTGGTTGCTCTATGATTCTCGTTTCCTTTGCATCTTTCAGCCTTCCAGCCTGAACACACAAATCACTATGCAGACTTCAAACCCCACATATTGGTAAGCTCTGCACAGAGCCTGTGCTTAATCAGGACTAACCTAGTAGGACACAGAGTTTTAAATAGCAAAACCCACTCCTTAGCATTCGAGCATCACAGTATCCATGGAATGACAATTGAGTATCATTACAAGTTTTAATTAAGTGCTAGCACATAGCCCATCATCTTTCTCCACAGCACAGAACGCCCAGCTGTTCTCAATTAGAATTAAGCCCCCAAATGTAAATAAGGGTATCTTCTTTGTAAAGAGCAACGTGTGTGCAGCAATAAAGATCACAAATCTAGGTCTAAAATACCAGTTTCATTAAAGCACTCCAAGTTTTTCCACTAGCACTGAAAAGGTGAGATGTCTTTCGTGCTAAAAGTTTTTTCGGATGTCTGTCAGCATTCTGTCAAAATGGTTTGGTTTCTCTACTCTGGGAAAACAATTTGAGAGCACAGAAAATATTAGCTGAGAAGCAGGATAGAATGGATATATTTGAAGGCAAAGAGGCAGAGGACCTTGTAGTAGAGATCTTAACCGAAAGAGCTTAATATCCTGTTAGGTGACCAGAAGCATTATAAAAATTCAAAAATAAAATTACTTTAATTCAACTAAGAGTTTTCAAATCAGTACACCAGGTGGCTGATACCAGTATCTTTTTGGTATCACATTGCTCTGAGTAAGCAAGTTTTACTCCAGCTCTGCAAAATTATTACTTTTTTTCTTTACAGCTACTCCAAGCAGTTACTTTACAAATCTGATTTTTGTTGATGTAGTTGTGTTTTCATAATTATCTCATTTGCCTTTTAGCAAGGACAACACATCTTCTGATCTGTCTGATGCCAGGGGTTCAAACTTCAACATTCTTGGTTTTTTTCTGCTTTCTCTGCAATGTTTGGGAGACAAAGGCGTTCAGGAGAAAATGCTCAGGGATGAGCACCTCCTCCCAAGGGAAAAGGGCTTCCCCTCTTCCCTCCGCCAATGAAACAAATTAACAACAGCAAATGAAAGTGGAGAAAAAACAAGGTGACTATTTATTAACACACAAAAAACCCCACAACTATCTATTAACACAAAATGAAAGTGGGAGAAACGAAGAGAACAAAATGGGAAAAGGGTGTCCGCAAGGAGCCGATGGCACAGTGGGCGGAGCTGGTGGATCTTGGTGACTCCGCCTCCTCACTCACGGGCGTGGCGTTCCTCGCAGCTCGGACTGGCCGGGGCCACCCCGCAGGCTCCCCGGGCTGCCGCCTCTCCGAGAGCCATTGACACCCTTGGCCGTCGGGCCGAGCCGCTTTTATCGCTGCCTTGCACGTGTGGTTCGGTTAAACCGACCCCAGCTCAGGCCCCACCCCTCGGGTCTCTCTTAAAGGTACCGCGGCAGTGGGCATTAAGCAGGCAGGGAAGGAATAAAGTGGCTTCATAATGTCACCCCAGGACACTTTACAACTACTTCAAGCAGTTACTTTGCAAATCTTCTGATTTTTGTTGATGTAGCTGTGTTTTCGTAATTATCTCATTTGTCTTTTAGCAAGGACAACACATCTTCTGATCTGTCTGATGCCAGGGGTTCAAACTTCAACATTCTGGTTTTTTCCTGCTTTCTCTGCAAAGTTTGCAAGAGATTCTCAAAACTTTGCAACTATAACCTCTTAAAAAGTTATTCCAAATATTTTAATTTTAACTTTCTTCCAAAATAATTTTTAGAAAATTTAATGTAAATTATGATTTATGTATGTCAACTACAGTACTGTTACCTAAGAGGCACAGTGATTTCTTTAATTTTTTTAATTTTTTTCTTGTTTTTAACCTTCTATTTCAGCACTGCTTATTTCTTCCAGATTTGTTTTCTCTTAGAAGTTCAACAAACATTTTTTTCACAACAACAAACCACAAAACGCACTTTTGATGAGATGAATGACTAGTGTGGGATCTGTGAAGTATTTTCCCCATTTACAGCTAAAAAACAATTACAGGTCATCATGCCTTTTAATGTACAACCTTTTGGACTTGGGTGCACTTGATTAAGCAGTTACCATCACTTACAGTCTTCCCTTCTGAAAAAAGCTTTCTCCCCACAAGTCAAGAAAAGCAAACGTGTAAGAACTACTCCACTGACACAGTTCACAGTCTGCTGTGGTTGATTAATTCACCAGCAAACACAATACCACAGATAGTACCTCAGGTAGGGAACAGAGGGAGCTGAAGAGCTGACAAGAAAATTAACTTTTTTAAGAGACAAAGACACACGGGGAAGGATCAGCTTTAAGCAGCAGAGGTAAAACTGACAGAACCTGTCAGAACCTCAGTATTTTTTTATAATAAAGAACCAAACACAATCTCTGTTTTCTTTGAGAAGAGGAACAAGGCACACAGGGAACTTGCTCCACCAAATACCTCTGGCTTTTTAGCAGAAGCAGCTACCTTGTGTCACAGCGTCTAGATCCTCATTCAAAAGAAACTATGAACATCCTTTGTGCAGTATTTTTTTTTAAATACTTATTTTCCCTCTGTTTTCCATCAGAGAAAAAGCATCCTAAGGAGCAGTAGCCTGTAAAGGGTGAATCTGCATGTTTGCTAGCTTCAGAGAAAAGTAGAAAGATTGGGGATTTTTTCTTTAAACTGGACTTTTGAGCTGCTTTTTTACCTTTCACTTGTATTATATTCCTCTTGATCTGCTGCTACTCTAAATAATTCACAATACATAAATGTGTAAAGATGAAAGGGGTCTGGGAAGAAGGAAATACAACTTCAAGGTCTAGGAGTCTCACCACAATATTGCTGTACTCATTCCCTGTTTTAAAGTGAAGATAAAATATCCTTTCTTCCTCCCTTCTTCTTTCTGGCCTGCTTTAAAGGGAAACTTTTTGGGTACTAGACATTATTTTTCATACATATATATATAAACACATTCAATCTAGTTGAAGATGTCCCTGTTCATTACAGAGCAGTTGGATTGGGTGACTGGATGACCTTTAAAGTCCCCTTCCAACCCAAACTGGTCTATGATTTTATTATATGTTTGGATATCACTTCTTACAGCTCGTTGCTCTCAGCTAGAGCCAGCACACTTATGCAATTGCAATAAGGCAACAAAAGTCACCTAGTGCCTTCCAAATGTTATTTTTCTGAATTGCACAAAGAGATGAGTCTAGATTCATCAACTTTAATGTGTTATGTTGATGTCTATATCATCAAATAGCCTTTCCCTCTGCCTTTTATTTTTTTACCATCAGAAATATACACAGCACTAAAAACCTATTTATTTTCAGTTCATAAGAGCACACAGACTGAGATATGGCTAGGTAGACCCAATTTGTGAGCTACAAAATTCTGTGGTTATGCATAAGCTCTTCTCGCAGCCCTTCCTGGCTCTCAGTTAAGAAATGTCCAATAATTCACTGTGAAACAGCTTAACCCAGCAGAGGACTGAAGAAGAGCAGGACAGCAACAGTTCACACAGTACTGCTCAGCAAACGAGATACAAAGGTACAGCAGTCAAGCAATCTGTTCTAAAAGGAATCTTTAGGACAATAGTGGGGGGTTGTTTGTATGTACTGTTTTACTCGGGAGTTGTTTGTTCTTTTTTTCCTAATAGACAAAGGACTGTACTCCAGAAAATACGATTTAAGTTTTCCTTTTTATCACTGTTAAATGTCATAGGTATCAAATACATTCCTGAACTGAAGAAAAGAGGTGAAAAAGGAAGAAAATACTAAACTACATAATAGGATACAAACACACAATTAGCTAAAAAAACCAACCTGATGCATTTGGAAATTATGTTCTTTTCACATTTATTCCTCTCTTACAATAATACTAAAATTTTCCTCCTGCAAATTTTAACCTACACAGATAAAAAATTTATTTCTGAAATAAGTAGGCAAAAATCCTCCACATACTCGAATTACCCACAAGATGGCAGAATAATCTGACCAAACCCACTATCGGTACAACCAGCCTTCCCTGGCTACAAACACAGGTCTAAGATGGTTTTTCCTCAGATCCAGACAAAACCATCACCTTGCAGCAACTGGCTGAGCAGTATTTAACCCAATTATTATCTACAAAAATAGATGTTGCAAAGTCGGTGCCACCTTCTTTCTCCTCATTTAAAAATCTTCCAGGGGGCCAGGTGGATGAAATAAAACCAGTATCAACCCAAGTTAGAGAAAAAGAGCAAGATTATGACCTTTTATCTGATAAGCTTTTCACATAAGAAATACTTCACAAACTCAGTATTAATCCTCCCTCTATTCTGCTAGTTTAATCCGCAGCATTTCCATGTAATAGATGTTTCCAGGCGAAAGAATACTGACCTACAATTTCAGAGGTCACTAAGTCTCTGAGAATTACCTGCTCTACAGTAAATGAGCAGCAGGGTGGCAAAAGTTCCACCCTGCTCCCAGCAAAGTTGTTTTGCCATTCAAACCAAAATTGTCAGTGTGACACACAACTGCCCAATTAAAATAGAATTCAAATTTAAAAAATCAAACTAGAAATATTTCCATAGTATGATAACAGCAGACTCTCATGACTAATTTGCCAGTAGAGGATCAGACAACAGAACAGATGGAATATCTGCTGAAATATGTAGCTTTACACATCAATCAAGTCTATACCATCCCAGCTGGTGCAAACCCAGCTCATATTGGACCACAAGCTTGTCTATTGTTGGCTGAAACACTGAAATAGGACAGTTACTGCACTTGCATTTGGACTTTGAATGAACTATCGTCTGATACTCTTTTTTACCCCTGTATGTCTTGCTAAATTTGAATCCCTCTTATATAAGAACAGAATTGCAAACTAGCACAATTTAAACTACTTTGGCATATGTCCTTGTTAAGCAGATTAATAGCCTAATTCCCTGTTATCTGCTCTGGCTAACTACTAGTTTCCAGGTGTTACAGTTTGCTGTTCTATAAAGTAGAACACACACTGACACTATGTGTGTGTGTAGATATAAATATATATATAAATAAAACTTCCTTTTTTATATAAAGACCTATAAGGGCTATGACATTTCCTAAGAGATCTGTACTAGAAAAGAGTAGAAGTTTCTGGAAAGATTTTTTCCATAGTTTTTCTCACTGTTAGAATTCACCACTGGCTCCTACACAATAGCCTAGATGCAGTGACTTTTACATCACTGAGGGGAAAAAGACATAGAACACCTCTGTGATTGTGACTGATTAGCTGTGAGTGTTTTTTTTTTTTACTTCAGTCATTTAGGGTTTTTCTGTATATAGCAGGAGAACAATATAGGATTGACTAAAGAACTTTCTAATTTTGGAAAAAAATAAAAATAAACCCCTAAATATCTAATGGTAAGGAGAAAACCCTTCCCAGGACACTTTACTGCAACTCTTGTGTTTGTCAGTACTATTTCTGTTCCTGTTCTGCAAATGCATGGGTCAGGGTTTTCAGCTGATGAATTACCTTTTGCAAGCACAATCCTTCCAGACAAATTCATGGGATTGTGACCTCTCTGGGTTTAGCACTAAGTCCTTTCAGTGTACTTGCAGCACTTAATTCATTATCATTATGGAAAGAAACAAGGAAGAGCTAAAACTGAGTGCTGTGGGAATGGTTTGCTTCTCCTTACTGCTACAGAACCAAAGGGGTTTGTTGCATTTAAAACCTCCCATCTCTGAGATTTGAGGAAGTTCATAATGAAAATACCTAAAGTTCTCTGAGTAGGCTTCATTTCCAATTAAACCCTAGCATCTGGCTTTCCTTCAAGGCAAAAAAAAAGTTTAAAAATTGTTACTTTTGTTCCAAATTCAGGCTGAGCAAATACATTGAGAACTCTGGAACAGCCCAAGGTTTCTTTGTGCCTATAGCCATAGTTGTTCTTTTGTCAGCAGTCGGCTTCTGTGCCCCTTCATCTGTGCCCCCCTCATCTCCTCTGCCTCTCAGCTAGAAGTATAAATAAGAATTATTCCTAATTGAGTCACAACTGACCTTGAAATTATTTTGCTTAAGGTTCTGCCTTCTCAAGAATAAGAGCTGGCTGCACTTGACAATCTCTATGCAAATGCTCTAATTCTATATTACTCCCCGCTCTTTACAAAGCAGCACAGACTACTACCCTGTCTGGAAGAAACATGACTGGTTTTGCAGCAAATTGGTCACTTCCAAGCCCATACACACTACCAGGACCCGAGAAACTCACCAGATTTCCTCCACTTACCTTTCATGTTTTCCTTATTTATTGGCAAATCAGATTCTTTTCCTCTTTCCAGACCTGTCAGGATCAGCGATCCTAAAGGAAACATTAAAATAAGAAGTCATAAGGTACCAACAGTCTCAGTCTAAGTCATCATCTGGAGAAAATAAACATGATATTCATAATATTAGTGCCAAAAATTAAGCCTCAAAGCAGCACTTCATTATTCTATTACGGCCAAAAGTTCAATCTGGCAAATTTCCCACACGACTTCAACCATGCTGGCTGTAGAATTTGAGAGACATCATTCTGCTCCTAATGCAAATGGTTTTGCTGGCAGCAGGAAGTCAAATGTATAGATTTCTTGTCAGAGACACAAAGAGAGCAAAAACATGCCAACTAAAGTATGACTGATAGAGAAAGAACAGGAGAAGATTATGGATTTTCACAAAACTGCATCTGATTTCCTTTTAAAAGTTAAAGAAACACTCTTATCAAATGAGAGGCAAGTGGCTGCTTTCTCTTTCCTGAACAGGAGCTGACCTTATTGACTGAACTTCATTTTGTACTGTGCCAGCGAACAGACAGAAAAATTTTGCTGAAGTTAAGTAAAACCTTTGCTGGTAATTAGGAACAAAACAGCAGGATGCCATTCTCCAGTAAATCTGACAACACACATGCAAATATTCACAGAATAATTACTGAAGAAGTCACATGAGCCTGGAAGGCCAGGATTGGGTTTGATGTCTCATCTCCAGAACAACACTTATCTTTAGAAGCAAGAATTCTCTAGAACAAGTTACCAGAGCACTAAAGTGAAATCAGACTCTGGTGATGTGCACAGAGCACATATTAACACAGAGTGAAAACACTCTAAGGGGACACAGCTCAGTCTCCCTTAGCAGCTGGCTAGGTGACAGATCTTTAAATAATGACAAAAAATCCTCATTATGCAATTTCTGCAACCCTTCTTGATCATCACCATCACTGTATTGGTACAGTACAAAACAAGAGCAGGCTCAGACTCTTTGTAAAGTCTATCACTGGGAATATTACCACGGCCCAGGACTTCCACAGCTCAGCAGCAACAAGGGAAAGGCTCATATACAGGCTCTGAAACCAAGATATGCATCCACAGACATTACCATGCTCACCCTAAACATATCAACAGAATAGCAGTAATATCTTGGCTACTTTTAAATAATTAAAATTTAATTATTAAGAATTTAATTAAAATTAATTTAATTAAAATAATATAAGTTACATTCAGCAATTGCTTATTCTGAAAGTCTCCCTGCACCATTGTTTAATTAAACACTGCACCTGATGGTCTTCAGATGAAGAAAAAAGTGAAATGCTACATTTGCTGTTCTTGCAGTTTAGCCAAAACTTCTGATCAACAGTTCACTCCCCCTTTCTTTTCTTCTGTTTCCCAGTGGTGAGTTTCTGCTCCACCTTGGAATGGAAACTAATCCTTATGTATATCTATGCCTTTACAATTTACTTCTATATGCCATTCCACTTCTACAGTCTTCAAGGTATTTCTGTAAAACATCACCATTCTCTACTGCATTAAATATGATTTTCAAAATCCTCAAGGGAGTTACAAGGTCCAGCCAGAAAGTGAACCTAAGGAGTAAAATTCCAATTTCTTCTAGGTATTGGAATTCACAGATCCAATGTAAAGTCAGGAGGTCCTTCTTACACCTGGTGTTTTTCTTCAAGGCAGTTCCTTGTTCCGCCTCTACCTCCCACAAGAAACAATCACCTATTTTACTGTCTGTATTACAAGGCTTCTAAATCTGCTGCTTTTCTCTTGCTGATATGCCACTCTGATCTTAACTTTGATTAACATAATTAATTGCTTAAGTAATTTTTCTTAAAGCAAAATTGCTTTTAAATGATGCTAATATCTTGCTACTTTTTTGGATGTGAAAGAGGTTTGTTCTTTTGCTGACAGCTGTACTAACTGCTCTGATGCAATGTGGTACCTCACCTTTTCTTGCATTTTGGTCATATTATCAAAAGATGCCATTTGTACACTCTCCTCCTGCTTTACAAAAAGCCATTCCTTGGATGAAAAGGCCCCTGAAGCCAGTGAAGTCAACTGTGATATGGAAGAAAGCAAGGGGGAAAATGATTACTCATTTCATTCTCTGCAGTTGTTCTATTGCCTGCTGATGCTCCTGGTATACAGCTACACTATACAATGGGTTTGTTCTCAAAGCAACCTAAATATGCTATCTTAACTTCTTGCTCCATGCCATTTTTGGAGGTGAGGGTTATTATTCAACCAAGAACATTTCCCAGAATCAAATTTGCAAATATCAGATTCAAATAAGGGCAGTGGCCCCAGATGGGTGAGAAAAAATCATCTAGGAATATGAGTGTAGAGGAGAGAATTCTGTGCAGTTGGCTTTGCTTCAGTAACCACCATATTATAAAATTACATTTTTCAGAAATTCTTTGAAGTGTTCATTTGTTTCAGAATAGGTTTCATTGTTTCACTGTTGTTCTCATCTCTAGTTTCCATCAGGTTTGGGGCATCAGTTTACTTTAGACATCCTTGCTGAAGTAGCTGTCTCACAAAGCACATGAATTTTTCATTTTTAATTACATAGGTAATTCACTATAACAAATAACTGTTGGCAGTGATCTTTGAAAGATTTATTGGAATCTTCTCCTTATAAGTTATTTAACATCTGAAGTAACATAATTCTTCAGGGTTCTTTTCAAGATCCTACATTTTTCCTATTTTTAGTACAGTATGATGAATCATACTTTTAAGTAAAACAACAGATTAAACAATCCATTTAATCCTGGATCATAGATTGTTCAACCGGAGTTATAGCAACTATCCAGACAGACATTTCTATTGAAAATATAGAATTTTGATGTCCTGTAATGAAACAGCAACAGATGGAATTAAAATTATTAATGATTACACAAAAATGATGATGAGGTTAGCAGCAAAAATAAGTAATAGGTATGTTTTAAAAAGCCTAATGACTTCTTTCTAAGTATGCTAGAAAAAAATTGATGAGTAAAAGAAGCATTTCTTTGTCTGTAAATCATACCTTCCTCCTCTTCAAATTATCTAATTTTCAATCTATTTTGGTTTGGTTACAGAGGCACTGGATAGATGAAATTTGCTGTATGCAAAGTCGAAATGAGTCATACAAGTCAATAGAACAGTTTTGAACTATTGGAAAAAAAGAAAATTCACGAACATCCTGCAATGTAAATTCATTAGCAGACATGCAATTTGTAGGTCTTCTAATGCCTCCTCCTTTTTAGGCTTTCAGCTGTGTATCCTTTGAGCTTTAATTTGGAAACTTTCCTGTTCAAAGCAGTGCTGAATCAAACGAATGAGAAAAGGAACCTGAGGACCTTTATGTAATCCACCAGCAAAGGCACAGGGGGTTGGGCATTTATTTATACCACAGAAAACCATACTCAATTTATTCAATGTGGCCATCTCTGATCCAGCTTGAGTGGGTGAGGATCATTACCTCATGTCACTGAACAACCAGTTATAATCAGGAACTGAATTTTACTGGAGTGCGAAAGGGCTGAGATCTCAGTTGACTTCAGAAGGGATCTGTTGGGAGGATATCCTAGCTCTCCCAAGATGTTTATTAAAGCATAAAAACTAGGTTTGCATCATGTATTTACTTATTTTGAGATGTATTTACTTATTTTGAGAATATTTTACAACTTCATTCATGCTGCTCTAGATGGAGGTAGCATCCCACTCCTCTTGTGCATTCCTACATCAGGGACAGGAAAATGGGACAAACTGCCTCTGTTGAATATTAGCAAAGTGCTAGAGATATTCTGTAGAAAGATGCTAATATGGAAGAAGAAAAATAACTGGATATGAAGGAAAAAACATTCATTTGAGCAGCTACTGGCTGATATGAAATTTCAGCCATGAGGAGGCTTTATACCAGGACCTTGCTTGGAATGGTTTTGATACATTTGAGTCTTCCTTGGTACAGCAAATTGAAACAGAACATATTGTGATATCTTTCCATCTCTACATTTTTGAGTTTCAGGTTGAACATTGGTTTTATATGGCTTTTGTTGTCCTGAGTTTTGCAGTTTTTCAATGTTTCTCTTTGCTGTGATACTTTCTCACACATTCTGCTGTAAACATGGCCATAGTTCTTGCTAACTATCTATGTGTTTGTTAACTGTCCTTGTTGTTTTCATTCCATTCTCCTAGGTGGAGACTTGTGATAGATTTTTCCTTTGACCAATGTAATTGAGAGGTGGTAATTTCTACCTCCAATCCACGGTGATTTTCTAAGAACATATAAATAAAGGTCAGAGGGTTCTGCCCTCTCTTTTTTTGCTCTCTTTTTGCTCTCTCATTTAGCTCTCCTTTTTGGCTCCTCGGCCTGGTCGGCTACGTGTGTTTGTGTTCCTATAACACAGAGAACATCCACAGGCTTTTATTCATATGGGTTTTTACTACTTTCAGGACTCTTTAGTAGATGTTCAGAAATACTCTTAAAGACAAATTTAAGGACAAAGGTATCCTTTGGGAAGTGTACAAAGGCATTAAACAAGTAACTGAACTTCTGCATGGCATTTTCATCTAATCTATCAAAACAGGTGAATAATTCTGAGGCCTTCTGAACACACACACAGACTTGTCACAGATCCTGGATTCAGACATTTCCCTATCATACATTAAGTTGTATAGAGATAATTCAACATTCAACAACTCTCAGACTCACACTTCAACTCATCAAGAAGTGTTAATGTAAGAAGAATAGCTTCATAATGAGATTACAAAATCATAGAATTGTTCAGATTGGAAAAGACCCTTAAGATCATCCTGTCCAACTGTAAACCCAGCACTGCCAGGTCCATCACTAAACCATGTCCCCAAGTGCCACATCTACACATCTTTAAATACCTTCAGGGATGGTGATTCCACCATTTCCCTGGCCAGCCTCTTCCAAAGCTTGACTACCCTTTCAGCAAAGAATTTGTTCCTGATATCCAATCTAAACCTTTCCTGGTGCAATTTGAGGCCATTTCCTGTTGTTCTGTCCCTGGTTACTTGGGAGGAGGGACTGACCCTCACTTGGCTATAACCTCCTTCCAGGGGGGCAGAGAGGTCTGCCCTGAGCCTCCTCTTCTCCAGGCTAAACACCCCCAGCTCCCTCAGCTGCTCCTCGCAGGACTGGTGCTCCAGACTCTTCCTCAGCTCTTTTGCTCTTCTCTGGACAAACTCCAGCACCTCAATGTCTTTCTTATAGTGAGAGGCCCAGAACTGGATACAGAGCTCAAGGTGTGGCCCCACCAGTGCTGAGTACAGGGGGACAATCCCTGCCCTGGTCCTGCTGGCCTCACTATTGCTGATCCAGGCCAGGATGCCATTGCTCTTCTCAGCCACCTGGGCACAGCTGGCTCCCTAAGGACTGAAGACCTTTCTTATTCCACCTGGGCTGATATATTTCTCTGCTACTTGGTCAAGTTGCTGAAACTTTTGGTTTCCCAATTTATGCATCTCTGAAGTAGGGCACAGAATCTCACAGGGATGCTGGGAGATTTTATTGTATGAATATTTTAAAAGCATTTTAACATTCTTGGGTTGAAAACAAACCATTACAAATAATCATTTAATTGCTTAAATACTCAAATTTGGTATCCTTGGTGCTACAAGTAAACATTTCCTTATTGAATTATTTAAATAATATTTTCCATATAATAAATCTTCAGTCAACAGACCCCAAGTTTATGACGATTTTTTTTCTTCTTTAGCAACATTATGTATTATTATTTTCAAGGTGAAATCAATGGGCTAAATGTAAAGGCCAGATACATAATTTTTTTCTAAAATGACCCCCTGTAAACTGATTCTGAACTGAATCTCACCTATCAATCCTATTAAATGTTCTAAGTGGCTTGAATGCCACTGATTACAACCAGCAAGGTAAAGAGATCAGGTAACAGAAGATGACAAGACGTTGCATGTCATGGTAAAGTTTTCTTGGTTTCCTTTTAGAAATTTCTCCCAGGGCTTACTTGTTTTAAAACAACAAAACAACTAACCAGGCAACAAAACCACATAGGAGCTCTTTTAGATGCAGGAAGAGATTTAAACCAAGAATTCATTACGCCTACCACAATAAAAGAAAAAAAAAAACAAAGCAAACTCAGGTGAGAGAACCGATTAATTAGATAGACACGAAAAGTGGAAGCTCTTTTCAAACAGGAAATTTATATTTCTAGAATAAGAATATCACAAGAATGAATGATAATAACATTTTTAATGTGTCTGGAGATTGAGATTAACAAGGAAGGTATCATTTATACACATAATGTTGCTTGCTGTTAAGTGAACTGCTAATTTGTCGACCCTATTTGGAAGAAGACAATGGGAATGCATAGCTCAGTTCCATACAGAACTGCATATTAATCACATTAATTTTCTAAGGTGTAACAACCAATGTCCTTCAGGTGCATATGGGGTTGTTTTGGGGTTATATTCCTCATCTCGTAAAGTCTTTTAAAAATCTGTTTGACTACAGATAAGTCTGTAGGGGAAATAAGGTGGCAAGGAAAAGGCAAAGCATAAAGAGCACAGGTTGTAGGATCATGACACTTCTCAAAGGGGGCTTATGGAGCTTATTAAAAATACACATAACATTTGAGGAGAACCAAAAAAAAAAAAAAAAGAGCACAGGTTGTAGGATCATGTTTGAGGTGTCACCAGAAATTTCCTTGGCAGTTACACATGCAGATCTGATCCCAACCTCTCTGTAAATCACCTCTTAATATAGAAGTAGTTTAATTTTACAGACCAGGAGTCCATTTCATGTTTATATGCTCTATAAAACACAGTTGCTCTACAGACATCAAAAATTCTTTGTAGCGGGAATTCCCTTTTAGGAGGAGAGAGAATTTTCCTCGTCTAAGCTGGAGGATTCCCTTTTAGCTTTACTTTACCAGGGGTTGTATAAAATTCCTTTCCCTCCATCCCATCTGTAGCTAGAGACTCCAGAAGTCAGATCAAGTCCCACACAGGACATATCCTACTAACTCAGCAAAACAACTTGAAACCGGAAAAATGATAACCCTGGCACTGGATCCTCCAACCTGTATTCAGTCACAGACACAGCCAATACATTGAATTTGTATATATATTTACATATTAGTCAGCATGAGTCCTCTGCTCACTGCTGAGCACTGTATTGTGGTAATATTTAATAGCTCAGAGGAGACAAAAGGTGTGTACGGTGGAGGCATTAAATTTCCCTGCACTTTTGCGAGCTGCTTCTGAGGAAACTGAAAAAGGTTAGTCCAAGTAACCTTCAGCTGAGGTTTGAACTAAGAAATGTGCCTTGTTCTGCAAAGGCCAGACATGTCCATGCAGCGTGGCACCATTTGGAAAAACATAACTTTGCAGCTGGGACCGATCAGCTTTGGAGCAAAGTTACACACATGAGTTTGATTTCTGTCTGTGTAATTTTGCCTGTAACCAGGACTAGAAACTACGTATCAAAGCCAGTCTAAAAAGTTCATCCATACTGTTTTGTGGCTTCTAGGTCCTGGTTCCTAGGCAGGGCCTGCGTGTCTCATCTTAGCAATTGTATTCATGCCCTGACTGTAACAAATTTCCGTCTCATTCGGTTCCCTTTGTTGATTTTACCACCAGAGGAGATAATCCAGCTCAATAGTTTATCCCTTCTTTTTGCTTGTGGAGGTTCTCAGGCATTGAAGTTGGCACTTCAATAAAGAGTGAGTTTCACTGATGGTTTCCATGTATTGTCCTTAGAATATTATAGCTAGATGTTCAATGTACTTTGTAAGAAACCCAGTAATAGTGGTGGAAAAGTGTTTGATTCTATTGGTATTACAAAAAATAAAAAGAGAAAAATAATAAATCCATCAAAAGTGTGGCAAAGACTATTGGACAGAAGAGCACAAACTGTGGTCACCTGTAATGACATAACACAACTGCAACTTCCCAATGCAAGAGACCTAAAAAAGTGAAAGCATGTATATAGTTGTAAAAGCTTTTACATTTTTTACATTCTCATCATGCCAAGAGAAGAAAACACCTTCTATAATTGTTGAAAATAAGTTCAGAAAAAGTTGAAATTGCATCCATTTCAGTGCATTTCTTGGCCATTTGTATGAAAAGTGAATTTGATTTGAGCAACCTCAGGAGCACTGAGAAGATCCCTAGGGAACCCATGAAACGTGGGCTGCAGCACATTTGGGAGGCTTAGGCTGTGTGAAAGGGGTTATTTGAGTCCTCAGAGAGAGGTGGTGGCATTCGCAAATGCAAAAGGAAAATCATAAAGTCATAGAATCACAGAATGGTTTGGATTGGAAGGGACCTCAAAGATGATCTAGCTCCAACCCCTCTGCCATGGGCAGGGACACCTTTCACTGGATCAGGTTGCTCAAACCCCCGTTCAACCTGGCCTGGAACACTTCCAGGGATGGCGCATCCACAGCTTCTCTGGGCAACCTGTGCCAGTGCCTCACCACCCTCATAGGGAAGAATTTCGTCCCAAAATCCACTCTACACCTACTCTCAGTTTGAATCCACTACCCCATGTGCTATCACTACATGCCCTTTAAAGCGGTTCCGGCAACAAATGACAGGGATGTGCAGTTTTCTGCCCCGTGGAATGTATTTTAGGCTGAGGCCCGTACAGAAGGAGCATTTTTAGCGTTTTAACCCAATGACTGAGCCCACGCAGAGCCGGGAGAGGGCTGGCGGGCAGCTCCGCGGGTGCGCCTGAGGGGCGGGGGCCCTTGGGCCGCTCCGGCCAGAGCCGCCGCGAGAAGGGCAGCGCTACCCCTGCGGGAAAACTGCTCCTCCAAATTCTCCTTTCCTGGAAGGAACCCTTTCCCTTCCCGCTGCCCCTCGAGCCGCCGCTCCCACCCTTCCCACGACCCATCCCGCCCCCGCCGGACGCGATCCG